>VNKB01002745.1:0-16706 GCA_008042735.1 Drosophila leontia | reverse complement strand
ATCAAAAACCCATAATAACTTATTAATTTATTGAGTTAACACTGTTTTTTATATACGTTGAGTTGCTAAAAAGTAAAAATAGGGGGAAGAGGGCCCAAAGTCCCAGCTGCCAATGTGTGCCAAACAAAAGACTTAGGCAACGAACTTGCTAACTGGGCTAAGCCTCAACTCAAAATACTGGCCATAGGTCAGGTCTATCCCAAAACAACTTTACTGAGGGTGAATAGGGGAAAGTGGGGAATGATTAGCTACTGAAATTTGGCAACCGAGCAAAAAAGACACGAATGCGTTAATTGCTTCATAAATCAATTAACAAAAGCCAAAATCACTTAACAATATTATATGTTTTGGCAGTCCGTTGAAAAGGGAGAGTTTTATTATTCTTTTATGGCTGCCAATGTAGGTTTTGGAGGTTTTTAATAACTGAAATTTAATTTTAAATAATTAACAAGTAAATAAAAATATTAAAGTATTATTAAGAAGTTGGAAAGTATTTTTAAAAATTGTATTAAAATAGTACAACATATAAATAATTAAGTAAAAATGAAGATGAATTAAAGAAGAGTGATATATAAGCTTTTAAGTAATATACATATTTCGTATTTATAAAGAAGTTATAGTTATTTTATAAGCATTCTCTTAGATTTCCTTTAAAGACAATGCCAATTTTCTGGAATTTTCGGGGTTAACTACCTGGTAACCCATTGATGTATAGTAGCTCGATGCTGACCCCTTGAGGATGAACAGAGTCAGAGCTAAAAAAGCAGCTCAAAGAAAAATAAAAGCATGCAAGACTGGTCTGGCCTGGCCCGAAGAAACCGGTAACGGTCTCAAGGTCGCCCATCAGTGGCGATGGCTCAAGCCAGATAAGCTTTAGGCCAAAACGCAGCCCAGCAGCCGTCAACGCTCTGGGCCATAACCCATAAGCCACAACAAAGCGGCGATGAGAGCTGCGGCCAAATCGAAAATATCAACAATACAAAAAAATAGCCGCAATAAAACTGAAAACTGAAAACAGAAAACTGAAAGCGAAAGTAAATGCCATGAAAGTGGAGCAGCGAGCTGGACGCGTTGAAGGCAAACCGGCGAGGGGGCGTCTTTACAGTCAGAGATATATATATATACACACACAAATACATATGTTACATATGTGCAGGTGTCATATCTAAGTCGGTCAATAAGTTTATTGACCAGACCAGGCCGCAGCGTTCATTTTCGTAATGAAATGCTTCTCCTTATGCAAATCGATTGGTGCAACCCCGAGAAATCTTATCAAAATTGCCCCTATATATGAAACAATGCCCCCCTTTTTGGGCCTGAATTTATTGCCCCCCGCTTATTATGTAAATCCCATGAAATTTCCAAGTTTATGTTTCAATTATGAGCATTGGATTCCGTATCGGAACATCTGGTATTATTACAATTTTCACACATTTAAATAAGGAAACCATGAATGAACGTTTACTGTTTGGATGGATTTTTACAAGATTTTGAGGGGAGATTGCACAAGCTTCTTTAAAAGTGATTTCCAATTTGCGGCTCATTTAACATCACCGAGTTCTGCATGGCCATTAGGCAAGCTGATCGGTTCCAAAATGCCTTTCAAAAAGCACTCAAAAAATTGATATTATTGGTGGGGCAACCTTCGCGAGATTTATTAATACTATAATTATATAAACTATATAAACGCCACCTGACATCTGAATTCGAGTCGGACTTAGAATTACAATTAGAATTAGAATTAAGTTAAGAATCAGAAACGAATCACTTTGGCCCGGCCAAGAGAATGGCCCCCTGGCAACGCCTTTTCCAATTAAATTCGCCCCGGCGATTGGGCACAAAACAACAAAATAAAAAAAATATCTCTTGATGTAAAGAATTGGCTTACAAGTGAGCTAAGTTCAAGCGAAATTAGTCTTTATTTTTGTATTTTTTTCAATTAAGCTTAAGCGTTTTTGAGCTAATTAGGAGATCATGTGGAATTTTCATGACTCATTGAAGAACTTAAGACTGAAGTTAATTATTAACCTTTAACTAACAGCTGGAAATAGTTAAGAAAGGGAAAGGATATTTTTAAAAATAATTTAAGAAAATTTTCAGACAAACAACATTAAGAAAATGTTACCTTGTCTTATTTAAAAATATTTAAACTGTTGTTTTTATCTCAAAAATAAAATCCTTTTTAATCTTCTTTAACTCTATTGAATTTACCCATTTTCTATACTATTTCACTAGATTTTCCACCTACTTTTCCTGGTCTTTCTTTTCGCCTTTTCGCCATACTTCCTTGGGGGTTCAAAAGCCAAATGCATTCGCCTAGTAAAAGACTTGCGTAAAGCCATCAACAGTTCATTAGAGTCCCATTGCAGGCGGTTTTCGGATATATAAATATAATTATACATATATATATATGGTATATGTGGCAAATGGAATCGAGTGGCTGATGATGGCCTGTTCTCCGCCAGGTTAACGAGCCTCGTTGGCCGCCTAACGAAGCGCCCCCAATGAAAGCCGGGTTATGTTAATGGTTATGGCCTGTAATTTTTAAATCGTAAAGTTACTCGAACCCGGAGTTAGTTGGACCTGTTTTTTTTTTTGTGTTTCTTGTTGCTATTTTCCTGCGTGCACTTAGAGCCCAGTCATTGTGGCCAGAACAGCGATGAGCAGGTGACATTAATGCCACGAACCGAAGCCAGCAAGCGCATAATGCATAATGACAACCGAGTTGCGTAAGTCGGTTAGGCAATGCCAAATTATGCCTCGACATATAGCGGAAAAAGGGTACAAGTTAACCGAAAGCTTAGCATTTTCAAGTACTTTAAAGACCTCTAAATCAGTAATCAGTTTTTTTTGCAGTGGAATATAAATGCCCTCCCCAGAGCAAGTGCCACTAGATGTAAAGTAACTTACCCCCTGACATTTTGCCTTACAAAAAACAGAGACCAAATGAAGCTCAAAGCGCGACTGTAACCAAAACTGGAAACCTTAACTGGAAACGCAATGAAGATCTAGTCAAAAACAAGCCAGCGCTCACCTGGGGTTCAGGGGGTCAGATCGCTGGGCAAGGATTTGGGGCGCTTTTGGGGTCTTGGCCAGCATGTAAGGCATGTTTCTGTGAGATTGCCTTCGATAAAGCGAAAAAAACAGAGACAAAGTGCAGGTCTTTTGCTTGTCTGTTTTTAGTTTTTTAGTTGATTTTTTCTTTAGTTTTTACTGTCAAAAACATTATGACACGCGTTCGCCAAGCTGATGGACAGATTGACTGCCTGAGTGACTGAATGATTGAGGGGCTGGCCAGCAATTATGGCGTTCTAATTGAGGCGCCACAGCCTCCGAGCGACTGCAATTGAATTTTCATGGATAATTTGCTAATTGAGCTGCCAAATTAGGCAGAACAGCAACTGGCTAAGTCTTAATAAATAATAAAAATAAATCTTGCACATAATATGCAAATAAAATAATGAGAAAAACAGAGCTACTGATTTTATTTTATTTTATTAAGTAAAAGAATAAAAGGAAATCATAAATGTGACTAGTTTACTTAATTTAATTATTAAATTTATGAGTATAGATGGAACACTTAAATTAAACAAAGCAAAAGACATAAGAAAATGTTGCTAAAAACATGCTGCTCTGCACTCAAATAACGACAGCAAAATGTTGAGCAATATCGAATATACAAAGAGTCTTTATTGCCTAAAAACTACCTTGTTTTTTAGCCGATTTTATTCAACTTTTTAGAAGTCAGTTAGATGGAGAGACACTGATGAAAAATATATATACCTTAGGGTATCAAAGATGCATTTTTCTGCATCTTTATTTATTTTCATTTATTCTCTGTCATATGTAATCTGTTAATGTAACAAAAAATAACTTAGTAGGTTACAAAATTCATTAAAAAAATTTTGATTATTTCAATTTCAAGCCTTGGCTGAGGCCTGAATGTGGCTTTAGTTCTCCGTTAACCAACTCAAGGGCTTCCCTGATACACATTAAATTTTCTCAAAAATTGAAAGTTGAAAGAGGCACTTGGCAGGAACTGGACACATGTTCTGCGACCTGCCAGACGTCGCCCAACCTTGAGACCCACAAAAAAACGCAGACAGTTAAGCCTGCACTTTGCGTTTTGGATTTTGGTTTTGTCTTTGCCATTTGCGGTTGCTGAAATGTTGAACATTTTATTTTATTTTTTGTCACTAATTTAGCTTTATCTGGGCCATAAAACGATGCACAAAAATCAAGAGAAAATAAAAAAAAAATAAAAACAAAAATACCAGTGGGACAAGGTGCGCTGTTCATTAAGGATTATGTTATGTTTTGGTCCCGTTTTGCAGCCTCTTGACCTTGGCCGAGGCGTTGATTTTATACCGCAACATTGATAAGCAAATTGCCCCGATTTATCTTATTTTTGTGCCAATCAGCGAGTGGGGCTAAACGGGTTAAGTGGTGGTCAGGGGTTAAGTAGAAAGGCGTCGAGTCACGACTTGACAGAGAGTGGCAGTGAAGGGTTGCAGAGATCTACTTGTAATTAAAAGGTATCAACAGGTTAATTTATATAAATATTTCCCATTAATATTAAGACTAAAATAAATTATAAAAATGCATTTTTAACAAACCTAAATCTCAATTTAAATTAACTTTTCAATAGTAATTGCTTAGCAAACAGTTGTAAATTGCTAAATAAATCATGCAAACTTAATAAACCTGCTAAAATCGAGTCCAAGATGATCTCATTCTGTTCGAAGCCATTTTAATCCAATTTAAATCTTAAAATTGACTTGGATTCGATGGAAATTGCAGGCGATTTATTTAGTTAATTGTTGCGAATTCAGAACTCGGTATGCCGAATTGAATAATTACCACATATCGAAACGAATCAGATTGGATCGGATCGCATCGGATCGGATCAGAGCAGCTTGGAGTGCAACTGCAATTCTAGTTATTAAATTTCTGAATTCGATACGCGCACTTTGACTTCGGTTGTCCGAAGGCGAGCGACTTGATTAAATTTTCCTTACTTCGGGCTCTTTATTTCGCCTCTTGACTTGTTATTCAGCTTGGTGCATAAATACGTATAATTTATGCTGGTTATTAATCAGTGAAAAAGCATTAACATGGGTTTTTACATAGGCATTTGTTGGACTTAAATTGGCTGCGGTTCTAAATGCTAAATTCCAAGTCAATGTTAGGGTCAAGGATGGCGGCTTGGTTAGTCTCTGGAGGCGTTGAGCAATTTGTTCTTTATTTAAATAATTTATTTAATTTTATTGGGTTCCAGTAGAGAGATATATTTTTATTAAGTGAGAAAAATAAACATATTTTGATATTTAAAAATATTAATAAAATAATAATTATATTAAAAAGCACTGGAGGTTTTTTTTATACAATTTTTTTAATTAAATAAAAAATATAATAAAAATACTGAAGCGATTTTCCTACATATTTAGACCCCATTGTACCTTTTTTTTCCCGGAAAACCTATGGAGTTTCCTTTCGCCTAAGAGAATAATATGTTAATTTTTTGGTAAATGGTCTGCCAACCCTTATATAAGCACTCCAGAGACTCACTCGGACGACGAAAAAGTGCTTGAGAATGCACATTGCGCATACGCCGCGTATGACCGACTTTATCGGTGTGTTCAGCCAAGTGCCTGAGCCTGTGTCTGTGCCTTAATTGAAAGCCAAAGAGTACAAATTAAAAGCGCATTGCAGAAACACCATTAACGAGTAAGAAAAAACAAAACAAAAAGAAGCAGAAACAACAAAATGACTTAACATCTCTGACAGCAGCGGCGGGTTTTGCACTTTATTGAGCGCTTTCCATTGGCATTTTGGCTCAAAAACGTGTTTCCTCTTAGCAGCGCAGTAGGCGCCACGCTCCACTCGCTGCCACCGACAGCGTTGGCGTTGGCAGCGACATAACCACTCAAAGAAATCCCCCGAATCCAAGCAATCCCAAGCGATCCGCCGAATCCACGAATTCGGACGGCAATAAAATTCAATTTGCGGCGGACTCGTGAATGCAAGGCGTCGACAGCGACGCCGGCGGAGGCATCGACGGCGACGCCAAAAAGCTCTGCGCATGTGTAACCGATTTTTTGGCCACTGCTAAATCATTGAAGTAACTTTCGTCCGCAGTCATTTGCTTAAAGTTAGTGAACGTGCTAGTATCGCGTATCTGGCGGCGGCTCCCAGACCTCTAAAACTTCGATCCACTTGCGACGTTTTTTGTTCCCCGTTTGCTGTTCGCTCGAGTTTAAAGTTTGTGTTTTGTTATTAAAAAAAGAAAAATAAATAGAGAATTTGATTTGATTCGGAGTTTCACACCTAGTTTTCCTTTGCCTTTTCTTTGCAGAGAATCAATCCATCCCCGAGTCATGATGATGAAGTGTTCCAAGAGCCGCGTCCTATTGCTGCTGGCCCTGCTATCGGCCTCGTTCACGCTGTCGCTAGGCGCCCCAGCCCCCCAGCAGGTCAATGTGGAGCTGGAGTCCGCTTTGCAGGACAGCAGTGAGCCGGATCTTAATCCCATCAATGCCGAGGTAAAGTAACCCAAAAACGGTTAACCAGGAGAGAGGGAGAAAGACCAACTAGGAAGTCCCGGGGGAAAACTTGATTGTCTGCCCGCCAAGTCTGTGGCCCCTTCACTTGTGCCAGCAGCAGCTGCTAATTTCGCAGCTAAGCCTGGCTTTTGCCCATTTGGTGCATTGAACCGACTTCTGGCCATATGCAAATCTGGGTATAAGCTCTGGCTAAATCGATTTCAAGTCGAACGGCAGACGACCTTGGTGGCGACAAAACTTGTTAACGACCTACGTTAACATTTCAAAACCAATTCAAGAGCCAAAAACCGAAAACCCAAAAAAAAAAAAAACAAAACCGAAAGCCAAGCCAACGCCTCGGTCTCTGAGAGAGATGGAGAGAGAGAGAGAGAGAGAGAGAGAGAGAGAGAGAGAGGGAGTCTCATCACTTGTCTTATTCGCACAAATTGTGAAACATTTCCGCGCCTCCAACAGTTGGTTAATATATATATTTATTTCTGGCCCCCGTCTTCGTGTTTATTGATCCAACACACTTTGTAGTGGAAAGCTAATTGAGCGGGGGAAATGGGGGGAGAAATTCAAATTGAAATATGGCTTTGGTTTGGGCATTGAGAAAATTATTTTTGAAATTTAGTAAGGTAAAACCAATCATGAAAGATGGTTTGAAATACAAAATGCTGGATGAAACATACATACATTTCCCCCCTTCACTTCCTGGTAGTTGGAAATTTTCCTAACCATTTTACAAGTTATACCTCCAAGTCCCAAGTCCCTTACCTTTGCCGCTCGTTCAACTCTCAACAACTGACCTGATTTTGCTCTATATAAATCATAGCTCACGTTTTTTGTTTGTCACTTCAACGGTCCAAAAACAAAAGGCGAAAATGCAAAAGGTATAGCGTATAGCGTAATGTGTTTAGCGTTTTGTTAAACTAATAAATCGCCGAGTTGGGCAATCTCAAAAAAAAAATCTCGAAAACCCTCTCGAGTGGGGGGAGAATGGCAGAACAATGAGCCAAAAATTGCCGAGTTACCCTCGCCCGAATGAGTTGCATAATTTAAGAGATATTAGTTGTGATCAAAATCTGTGGGTTGAAGGTAAATCTTGGTTAAACGTTTTGTCTTTACCTTGTCTTTTGTCTTTTTGTTGTTGGTTAGATTACTTATCTATCTTTTTAGGTTCTTTATATATATATTTCATAGTGTAAAAAAGTCAAGAAAATATTTTAAAAATATTATTTACTAATTAAACATCTTAAATATTTCTTCTTTTTTGACTCAGTAAAGTTTACTTATCTTTTCCACAAGATAATTAACACTTGAATAGCTCACCTTTCTCACTCAAAAGGTCCTTGCAAGTCCTGTGTCTTACCCCTTGATTTCCCTTCAAGAAATATACATGAGTCATAGGCTAAACCCTGTCAGTGCAGTTTCCCAGCCCTCGTACTATGCGTTTTGATTGAAAATGAGTGAATTTTGGACACTGACACCGAGGTGCATACATATGGCTTGCTTTCGGGCCTGGCCAAAATGCCGAGGTGAATTTTAAGTGTTCAAGCGACCGAGAGTGATCGCTATAATTTATATATTTATTTATATCGGTTAGGCTATAGACTGGGGCTTAGAATGAGCGAAGGTCCCCGTGTCGGCACAAGTGATATAATTACTTACAACTGCGAGTGCTTTTTTTCTTCGGTCAGCCCCGAAAATTGGGTCAAGTCTAACTGGCCCCGAGTGTCGAGTGCCTTTTTTTTGATCGTTTACCAAGTCTTTGGCGGCAATTAAACTTGAAGTCCAAGTCGAAGTTGAAGTCGCAGTCCAAGTCGAAGTCGAAGTCAAAGTCTCAGTTGCAGTCTTAGGTGTAGTTAGGCAAAGAATCCAATTGATTGGCAATTAGGCAAGATTAGAGACATGACTGGAAAAAATTAGTATATATACTAAAAGATTGAAAGGAGTTCATGAGTTAATATTGAGGTGTGTGATGTGTGGTGACCCCCGTATTTTCCACTTCGATTTCCCTTTTCCAGGAGGTGTTAGTTGGCCAAGAGCGCAACAAAAGAAAACTCCCCGATGCCACGTTCGAGGCCAAGAACGCCGTGCTCGGCTTCGTCTTTGGCGTGAGTAGAATCGAGAATATATATATATAATCAATCGCAGATCAAAATGTATATTAAATGCAGAAAATCGACAACTTCCTGGACACCAAGACACGGGTGATCGAGCAGCTGGACCGCGCCAACATCGAGAAGAACAAGCAGTGGGACATCAAGTCGCCGGTGCCCATCAAGGACTTCCAGACTTTGATCACTGCCGTCGTGTCGCCGAAGATCCGTTCGCTGGGCAACATTGCCAACGATCTCACCACCGGCGTGCTCACCACCATCACTGCTTTTAGTGGCTCCTCCTCCGGAAATGGCAATCCCAACGCTGGACTGGGCAATGTGGTGTCCAAGTTCCTTGGCTTCTCGGGACCGATCTTGCAGGGCTCTTCGGGCGGAACCGGCGGCCTGGCCGGTGTCACGACACCCGCTCCCGACTCGGATGAGGCGGGCTATTAGGGGCTACTACTATACTATAGGCTACCAGGGATGCTGTGCAGGGATGCAGGGATCCAAGCGAGCCAATCGAAGGCCAACAATACACAAATGAGAGCTACTTCCGGCTGGAGCCTGTAATTTATCGTTGACCTCCTACTCTTCCTCCTCCTATTCCATCCATCCATCCATCGGAGTCCTTGTTGAGCTCCCCAAAATCCTCGATCCCAAACCTTTTTTTTGTTACACCCTAGTTAAGTATCATGTTTGTAAATATTCGGCATATATAGAAATATAAATATACAAGACAACAACACAACAACATCAACAACAACACGATGAAAAAAAAAATGAAGAAAAAAACGAATAAAACCGAAAATGGAAAGAAAAAAAACCCACTCCACACCTGGTTTTATTAATGGCCTTGCCCTTGAAGTGGGGTCTTCGGACCTTGGATCTTTGGATTCTCTCTCTCTCTCTCTCTGTCTCTCTGCTCATCTCTGGCCATCTCTGATTACTCACCCGACTTGTGTATCTATTTATCCAGCAGAGTCACGGCCCCAGGCGTCGGAGGGCGGGGGGCAAGGATCTGAGCGATGCCGCCGAAATCCAAAGCGATGCCTCCCTGGAGCTGCCCTCGGAGCTGCTCAACAAGTCCCTGCTGACGGTAACCAATATCTCCAAGTCGCTGTCCCGATTGATTCTGGTAAGTCTCCAAGTTGGATATAATTTTCTAAAATTTTAAAAATTACCTTCGCCGGCAACCTTTCACTCCCAGAACTCTGCCCGCCGCTACTCCCGCTTTGTGCTCTTCTTCAAGCCCGTTTTTGGCGATGCTTTGGTGGTCAAGGGCTCTGAGGATCCCACCACAACCACCACGGCTCGCACCACAACGACCACCACCACCGAAGAGGCGGCCGACAAGCTCAACGAGATCTAATTCGAATTTAATGATTTGTTACTTTATTTTTACTGTTTCTAAACCTCAATTTTATTGTTTTATAACCAAATGGGTGTCTTTGTTGCTATGAAATACATACACAAATATTTATTTACGAATCACCACGTGGTCGCACCATCATGCGAACTATTTTCAGGGAACCCTTGGGTCCGTCCAGAAAGCCGCGCCACAGGATACCCTTGTAGCCATCCAAATCCCGCTCCAGAGTGCGCTGATACACGCCAAAGGGATTGCTGTGGGTTTATAGAGTATTCAGAGATCTCAGTTTGTAGTTCTTGGATTTAGAGAGACACCCACCTGAGGTTACAGCTGCTGCCATACCAAAAGGCTCCCGACTGCACTGCCGCACAGTTCTCCTCGCTCTCGTCGTTGTCTTTGTCCTGGGTGCTGAACTTCTTACCGGTGTGCGGGCGCAGGCCATCGGCTGCATCGCCCTGGTACTTGCCCAATACATTCAGCCTGTACTGCTCCGACTCGCTGCCGATGCTAAAGTGATCGTAGAGGGCGTAACGCAGCTCCTGCTTGCGGTTTTGGAGCTGGACCAGCAGCTCATAGTTGTCGCTGCTGGTGATCTCATGCAGCTTGTCCAGGCCGATGAAGAACTCGCCGGTGAGGGGGCCAAAGCCGATCTTGTAGTCTGCCCAATTGCGATTGAAGGCCTCGTTGCCGTTGTTGCGATTCACCACCAAAGTCCAGCCGCCGTCGCGCACCTTTTGGTCGCAGAACACGAAAAAGGGTTCGGCATTCTGGCGGGGTCGTATGCGGACCACGCCGTGCTGCTGTTTTATGCAGTTCTCCGGCGTGCCGGTGACGGGAGCGGGGATGCCAGGGCCCAGCAGCTGGGGCTGCACATCCAAACTGGCGAAAGGTCTGTGGATTATTACTTGGGAATCAAAGCACTAAGAGGATTTTTGATGATCTTATAGTTCTTATAGTTTTCATAGGAAAGATCATGTAAAATTTAAGATATAAACTCTTCTTACATAGAGCGTTTTTTTCAAATCGGTTTGTCAAATTCCCCTTAGAGCTCTCTGGTCATATTTTGTACTCACAAGCGGGAGCCCAGAGTGGGCGCGGCCAGGGCCACCACTGGTGGACCCCCTGTCCTCCTAAGATCCGCCAATTGCTCCTGCAGACTGCCAATTTGCTCTTTGACACTGGCTATTTCCTTGTTTAGAGTCTGAATCCTAGTGGAGAGGCCACTAACAGTGGGTACAGGACAGCTGATGGAGCTCTGAAAGGATTGAAATATTACAAATTTACAAGTTGATATATACATATATATCAAGACCTCCTCTCACTGCTATGGTGAATCCCCTTTGACTTTTGTACCTTCCCTGAGCTTCAAGTGGAAAACCGGATTTCCTTTTAAGATGTACTCATTCAACTCACGGCATTTTCCAGGGACGGAGGCACCATCAGACCGCCGCCCAGGTCCGTCTGCGTGGTGGATAGACAGGCCATGGCCATGACCAAGGCATCCAGCTGCAGCATCTGCGACATATTGGCAACAGTCTAAGTAACTGACTAAGCTAAGCTAAGCTAACTAGCTGCCGTTCTGAGGCGCAGTGCGAACGCGAATGAGAACGCAACTGACTGCCAAAGGTCAGTCGGGGGATTAGATTTTCCACGTTGGATTGTTCATCGCATGAAAAACAAGTATGCTAAGCGGAATATGACGAGTGTTGAGCAGTGCTTTCTCAGGCAGTGATCTGGCAACGAGGAAAAGCTACAATTTTCCAGGATTTTTGTACTAAAAATGTGCCTCAAAGTATTACAGATAAGGTATTTTAGTTAAGGCTATATAAATTCGTATTAAAAATATGGAAAAATACTTAATATAATCTGTAAATTATCTGTGATCACTGCGATCACTTCACTTAACTAATTTTTTAGCATCTCTGTCCATCTAGCAGCTAGTTATTGATAGGCCCGGGAGCTGACTTACTTAGTCAGTTGCCTCGACGAGCAGTTGCAGCCGCGTTGTTGTCGTTAGCACAGATTGCTTCTGGAATCGGTTTATATATATATATATATATATATATAGGAATCGCCTTGGGACTGCACCTGGCTAGGCATGGCTCTGGAGACGCTCGTCACGGCCTTGGCCTGCCTCAGCACCGCCACGGTGAACTCCACGGAAAAGCCACTCTCTGTGATAATGAGAAATTCCGCGGAACCCTTTCTGATGGCTGAGAATGTGGGTGAGGTCACTTAAGCCAACAAAAATGGTATTTAATTGTGTAATTATTCTTCGAAGGATTCTGGAAGTTGTCCTGCGAGCACATTGGGAGCCCTGACAGCCCGGTAAGTGGAAAAATAGGCTAAATTGAAGGATAAGTTTAATTATAGAGCAACTTTTTAGTATTCAATTCATGACCGATGAGTTGCAAAATCTAAGGAAGGAACTAAACGAGCTGCAGGACTTGGTTGAGGAGTTCAAAACGCAGCCCAGTGATGGGTTTCCCCTGGAGACCAGAATGTAAGAAATCTCTATATGAAAATTATAAAACTCTATATGAATGTTTTCCCCATAGACTCCGTCCCTTTCCTGGCCTTCAGAACTTGCCACCGGCTGCGCCCGTCGACGACATACCCAGGAGTTGCCATGACGAGAAGCATGGCCAAGTGAGAATCAGGATAGCCCAGGACATGGATCCCTTCTTTGTCAGCTGCGATCAGAAGGAGCGTGACGGTGGCTGGCTAGTGATTGCCTACAGGTACGACGGCAGCGAGGACTTTAACCGCGACTGGGAGACCTACAAGGCTGGCTTTGGGTCCTTGAATACGGAGTTCTTCATTGGCCTGGAGAAGCTGCATCGCCTGACCAACAGCGAGCACCACGAACTGCTGGTGATCATGCGCAACAAGAAGGGGGAGGAGCGCTTTGCCATCTACGATCACTTTAGCATTGGCAGCGAGTCGGAGAAGTATCTGCTGTATGTGCTGGGGACCTACAAGGGCGATGCCGGGGACTCGTTGCGCTACCATGCCGGCAAGAAGTTCACCACCTTTGACCAGGACAACGACGACAATGGTCAGAACTGTGCCAGAACCCATGCAGGAGCCTGGTGGTATGGCCGGGAGTGTGTTCAGAGGTGAGTGAAGGAAACCCTAATAGTTAGCTTTCATAACGCAAGCTCCTCTTTCCCTTCCAGCAACCTCTTTGGCACCTTTCAGTCCAAGTATGGCCACGAGATAGGCTTCTTCAAGGGCATCCTGTGGAAGCCGTTCCTGCCGGGACCCAACGGATCCCTCAGCTATGTCCGTATGCTCATTCGGCCAATCAAGAAGGCCACTCCATAATTATATCAAAGACTTGCAATAAACATCAACTATTTAGTTTGTAGAGCGAGAATGTGTGGGGCGCATTTCTCTCTGGCTGACTGATTGCAAACGGGTTTTAATTATTGCAATTATTTTATATATATATTTCGCATTAAGCGATGTTCAATTAATTGGCAAACAATACACACTCTGGGGGTACACTTGGGGGAAAATAATGCTGCTCATTAATGGCATATTATCATGAGAGAATTCAGTTTGCTCATTTGCATACAAAGCGTTCTGCTGGGGGCGAAAAAGGGGTGGCGGCTTTTGCGGTGGCAACTTTGCTAAGCAACTGAAATTGTTTTCTCTAAAAATAAACACACAAACTAGGGAGGAAGAGAGCTAGAACGAGGCGTTCCATATGCATTTGCCAATGCTAATGATATCGAACGGTTCCGTCCGCATGGCGTATACGTAATGCCCAGCAGAGCGTGGGGACACGGGGCGTATGCGTAATGCGACTGTCGTTGGCACCTAGAGAGCCCGGTAAGCGTGGGCTCGCTCCTATTTGCAAGAAATACGAGTGGAAGAAAACTTTGACAGGCAACGGAATAAATTTCATAAATTTCATACGCAGCAATTGAATGTGGAAGGAAGGAAGGCAGGTGGAGAAAATAAGCTCCTGTGCAATTGTGTGCCAAATTCAATAAATAACAAGTGAGAACCGAGCGGCATTAAATGCCCTTATTAAGGGGATATTTTTGATTTCAAGCCACTCGTTTTTGTTATTTAAATATTATACTATTCCAGCTGTTCGCTTAGTCATAAATTCTTAAGAGTTGAGATCAAATATTTTCCAGATTTTTTATTCAGTTTATAAAATATTCAGAAATATGTAGAATATTTTCCAGGAAATTTCTAATAATAAGTATTATTTCATAGTTCAGAGAAACTTAAACCAAATCCGTTCACTTAGCAAACATACCCGCTCACACTCAGTTCCTCTTGTTCCCCGGCTCATTGGCGGACATGATAGTAAATAAATTTGGCCCAAACTTTTTGACAGAGTCTGAAAATATTAAACAAAGCACACGATTCCCGCAAAAACTCGGCTGACAATGAAATGTTGGCCCCAAATGCTGGGTGTTGGAGCTACTTCATCAAGTTGCGCCACCTCAACTTCAACTTCCACTTCCACTTGTTTTGGCCTTTGTTTCGATTGTGTTCCTTTCTTTATTTTTGTCTTGTTTTTTTTTTGTGTTCTTTGAATTTTCATAAAACTTTTGCTCGTTTGCCGCTAATAAATTATTTTTTGGAGGAAAAGTTGGCTCCGGCAAGCGGCGAGCTGCTCTAAGCTGTCCGCAGAAGGGACATTTCTCTGGGGAAGGACTTCGATACCGATTCCGCAAACTGCATATTGTCCTGGATTTTGGGACATTACAATTCTCGTTTGCTTCGCGCTTGCTTGTTATTCCTGTGTGTGCGCTTTGTTCATAAATAATTTGCGCCACAACTCAATTTCATGAGCGTAAATCACTGTGTGTGGTCACTGTTCACCCCTGACTGTCTCTTTCTATTGTTTCTTTCTATCTCTCTCACTCTGTCTATCTCTCTTCCTTTCGAATAATTCCAGACTTTTCCGACTTGTGTCGGCTTTATTCCACGTTGTTTTCCTTGCCGGCCATTTACCATACAATTCCTTATTTATGTCCCGGCCAGCGAAAGTTTTTCTCTTTCTTCCCCGGGGGCCAGGCTTCTCTCCTTTGATGGAAGGACACACAGGACTGTCCTGTGACTTTGTTGTCTTATATGTGTGACGCTGGGAGGGGTGTTAAATCAACACAAAGTTGCCACAAACTTTTCAATTGGCTTGACAAATATAAAGAAATTTAAAATATCGCTGGGCAGGGACAATTGACTTGCCAGGACAATCAAAATTCGGCATTATAAATGTCCTTCTGTCATTATACAAGTAATTTTTCTTCTTTTGATGATGTAAGAAGGAATTTGAAGAGATCTTTTTGGTGAGAACTTATAGGAAAGTATTTATATATATTTTTTAATAAAAAAAAACCCCTTTAAAACCTCTTAAATATATTTAAAAAGTATCACCTTAATCCTCCTTAAATTTCCATATAATTTAAAAAAATATTAAACTTGAGTATGTAACAATTACACTTGTGACTCCATGATATATCAGCCATTAAATAAGGAATTCCGTGAGGAAATCCAACAATCCCTGGCAACCCAAGACGGAAATCGTCACTTGATCATCCTTTGGGGAAAGTTTTCTCGGCTCTTCTGGTGGCTGAGTGTATGCAACAACACTCTTTAATGCCCTGATACACATTCCGCACATGAAGTTGCAATAAAAACAACATTACACTAAATTCTCATATTTCCCTGGCTCCCCGCCGCCTTGTTTATTTCCAGCCCTCCCAAAAAAAAAAAAAGGGAAAAGTGCGGGAAAGGCGGATGGCTGATTTTCCCCTTCAGAGCGGCAACAATAAATTGCAATTCCAAGTCACTTAAATTGCAACAAATAACAGGAGGCAGCTTGACAGGGGAGAAAAACGCAAGCTGAGCAGAGCAGCCCCGTGAGATGTCAACGTGTTAAGGGCAACCGGAAGCAAGGGGGGCACGCACGGGTTAAGGGAAGGGATTTCCCCCGGAAGAGGCTGTCATTCCGTTTACCTTGGGCTTGTCATTAAAGAGGCTCTGGCATTATAAAATTGAGATAAAAATATAAGGAAAAATATGTTTTGATTGTAATTTTATAAAATTTAAATTAGATAAATTATTTGTTAAGCTCTTAGGATTATAATATATTTATTTGTTGCTTTTATAGTTTCCCTTCCCCCTATCATAATAACTTACTGGACTTTCATCTCCTTCATCCGTTCATCTTGTTTTTCATTCCATTTGGTTTACGTTTTGCCCATTTGCTCTTGCCACTCACTTTGGTGGCAATATAGCGAAATTCTGCAACAAAAAGTGTCAACTCTGATGCATGGAGGAGCAGCGAGCTGCTTTCGCCTTAGAAAAGTTGGCTCTTATTGCATTTGGCCAAAAACACAACGGGATTTTATGACCGCCTCTGACTCTGATTTATTTAAATTGAGAATTATGCTGTCCCTCGGCCCAGCATCCCTTTTTGCAATATTTAAATAGATATAACTATAAAATTTTATTTAAATGTGCATTTGCTTTTAGCCACTGAACACAAAAACGGGATGAAATGCATTAAAAATGCATTTACTGCGAGAACCGCAAATGGCGACAGGTGTGGTCAGGTAGCCAAGGGTCACAAGGGGTCACCAAAAGCTCAGTCAAAAAAGGAAATGGATAAAAAAAAATCTAGCTAAAAGGCCAATAGAAATAAGAAAAAGGATTAGCATA
>VNKB01002741.1:0-14292 GCA_008042735.1 Drosophila leontia | reverse complement strand
TATATATATATATATATATATATATATATATATATATCACCATGACGTAGACCTAAGCCTTATCTCGACTAGGAAGAGTGTAGGGGTTCGGGCCAAAGTTGAGTTTGTTGCCAATGTTTGCAATATATAGGGTTACGATTAGATTGCCGGCGATTAAGAGTGCATATTGAAGCGGCGACTGTTATCAGTGGGAAAATATTTATATAAACATGTGGCACGTTTTTAATTAGAATCTGCTTCAGTCTGAGTGTTTTCCTAGCTTGAAATACGACTGCACTTGTGAGTTCTGAAGAATATTATGGGTGCGGTAGAAAAAACTAGAGAGGTTTTTCGATGAGTTTCGCGGTGTCAGAGAAATGTCACGAAGATATCAACAATACACAATGATGTATGGCTGAGCGAGCACAGTTTATTTTTACTGGGAAATCACATATAGGTATTGGAAATAAATAAAATAATATATATTTAGGATGTCAAACAAAAGGGGCAACACAAAATAGGGCAAAAATAACGTATGAACAAATATTTATATTACTCTTTATCTTTATAAAAATCCAATAACAATTGACTTTATAAAAATATTTATTTATAAATAAATAATACAAATAAATTACTTAGAACTCAAAACAACATGATTTTCTTTATAAAAGTGCAAGAAGCGAAGTAATATAATCATAAATTTATACTTTTCAAGCAAAAACCCGGAAATGCTGTTTTCTTAAACAACTAAACTCTGTTTAAAATATTTATGTTCCTCTGTTTTCCATACTTAAATTGAAACTAATTCTTTTTTTTAAGCCTTAACCATATTTTTCAATTAAAAAACAATGCTTGAAATATTTCTTAGCTAACTTCAACTTATTTTCCCATAACTACAACTAGGCTAATTAAATCTTAGAAGTTAATGACCAGCTGCTCCATTATAAATATCCAAATTCCTAACTTAAATTTGAATATTTTGCACCTGTTGCAAGCTTCTAAAACTTGCCACGTTAAATTGGGCCTATTCAAATGACCTTCTCTCAAAGTCAAATGCGGTTGTTCCACTTTACTGGGGGGACTGAGAATGAAGACGACGTCACCCCCGTCAAAAACAATCCCAAAAAGTAGCCACAAACAGCTGTTTTGGGCCTGGCGCATGCTCTCAATGAAAACGAAAGTGAAAGTACGCCCAATTGGCAGCCACTTTGCCTCCCACCAGAGTACACCCCAATAACGGTACCCGTGCGGAAGGCCAAGGGCGAGGTGTTGGTTTCGGTTTCGAATTCGATCTGGAATTCGTATTTCGGACTTGCACTTGACCGTTAAAAGTTGAATGCACTTTGATGAGCCAGGAAGTGAGCCAGGCTCAAGGGTGAAAAAAAACCCTTTGAAAACTAAAGTCACTAAGAAATTATTTCTCTTTAGATTCTGCTTACTTTTTGGTATTTGGTTGTTTTGGTTTAAATTCACTTTTTTCACTGGATTTTATTTTTGGCGCCTCTGTATGTTGAGGTCGTCGACGTTCCGTTCAGTTTGCGGGTTCGTTGCGAACTGTTTGCACTCCACACGGCTGCTTTGGAATTTAGCTGCCGCCGCCGCTGGATTTTGTAGCCTCCGCAGTCGCTCTTTCACTCATTACCTCTCTTTCTATTTCCTCCTCAGGCCCATGCACGGGGAGAAAAACTGTAGTAAGATACTTAAAAACAAACAAAAATGCAGGATATGTTGTAGGATCTAAGAGGGAGACAGTTAGATTATAAGTTTAAAAATAGTTCCCAAATTTTTTGTAAAAAGTAAAATATTATTATTATTATTATTTTAATTTTAAGTACTTTTTTTTAAATAAAAAATTGTCTTAGACATTATTCCAAATTTAATTTGTATTATAAAATAGAGGTCACTTTCCTCAAGTTCTCAAAGTACTGGTTTTTTTATAGATTATAATTTCTTAAATATATAAAATTCCTAGTACCTCATTTTTCTAAGTGTAGGCAGCTGTTTCCGCTGCCTCGGTCGGCGTCGCAGCAGCTGCGCCAGGATGAATGACGAAACGGCCTGGGAGGCATTGTGAAAGTGAGCGAGCGTTGCTCTCTCTTCCGCTCGAGCTCTTTGCTCTCCAGAGTTTTCGGCTCCATTCAGCCAAGTTAGTCAAGGTGACCTTTTATTGCTGCTGGTTTTCTTTTTTTTTTTTGTACGTTTTCCCCTATATTTATAGCCGGCACGTTTTCGGGTTATTCGACTTGATTTTCCGGGAGTCTGGAGCTGGAGCGGGGCAGCTTGTTATCGAACTTTCAGCTGGACTGTAATTCCCCATTTGCAATTCCCTGTGGCTTAAATTACTTTCATCTTGTAATTCAAAATTTGTTTCTATTTTCCAACGGCTGGTGGTTGTTTATTTGAGCCCCGTGACAGCAGCTGGGGATCTCTTTGCGGGGAGAGGGAAGACACGTGCCCAAGATCACGCACATATAACATATAGATACATATTCACATAGTATCTTTTGGTACGTGGAGGAAGATGTCTGGCTGGCATAGGGGCTAATTTTGGCCAACTGCCCAGTCAGGCGGCTGCAACGGAGGCTGCAGGCCAACAGATGGTCGGGTAATACCTCATGACGCCTAAGGAATTACCCTACACTAAGCTGCCAGTGGATTTATGTGAGCAGAAACACTGAAACAAAATAGCTTAGAATATTTTGAGACTTACTTATTGTTAGATTTTCCCTACTAATCTTTGTTGTTGGGTTCACTGAAAATAAAGACTGCAGGTAATGATATAAGACTGACTTTAATGGGTAATTACAAACTATAAAATGATTATTCATTTATAACTTAGATAAGGATTACTATAAGGGACAATCACTATAACTCTTAAATATTTTTGAAATATGGGGAAATTTTATTATACTTTCAAGTGAATTCTAAAATGTTGTAAAATATAATTTTGAATTCTTTTAGCAATAAACCCGTTTCAGATTGTTAAAAAATTATAATGCTATAAGAAAGATAATTTTTAAAAACCAAATATTTATATTAATTTAAAGTCTGTATGAATTTTTCTAGTGTATTTTAATTTCACACTTGGTAACCCAAATTAAATCAATTTTGGTATGCTAATAAACAAAGCATCCTCATCGCTTGCACTGAGGAAAAGTATGAGAATATCTGGGGGATCGAGTGGAAAGAAAAGAGGCACCCAGAGGATCCCTTGGGAAAACGGAGAGGCAACTAGAAGCTCCCCAGAGAGAGGTTACTCCACCACTTTGCCGGCGTTCGTGACTGAAAACACACGCATTCCATATCGACGAATGTGATTCACTGCACTCTGTCTGCTGCCGGCGATGATTCCCTCGCTCTCTTGATTTTCGCAACTTGACAGAGCAACTACGTCACTATTTTAGCCGGCTGAACTTGTGCTCATTGTGGGTTAGGGGGAGGCGAGTTTTGCGGTTGAGACAGGGGGTGAGCTTCTCGTTCTCTCTGTCTCAATGTCACTGCAATTTAACGCGTTCATTGTGAAAGTGACGATGGTGACCCAGTTTCTGAAATGACCCCCCATCAATGTCAATGCACTACTTCCCCTCTTTGGTTTTTTCTTTGGTTCATGACGTTGCTTTGCCCTTCAATTGTGAAATGCCTCCAAGTGTAAGTGTGAGTTTACTGTGAGTAATATTGGAATACTCACATGCACTTTTTAGAAACTCGTTTTGTTTAGCTTTGGGTTTGTTGAACCTTTGTTTCTATGCGCTTTGTTATGATTGCATGAATTTTTCTGGTTATTTCAAGGGAGGGAAAGAGGCTTTCTGATGAGGTTTCTGTAAGATGAGTTATAAATAGTGATTGAAAACTTTATAACAGGAAAGAAGAATAACTTTAAGTAAAAAAAAAATATTTAAAAAATAAAGAATTTATTAAAACAAAATAAATAAATGAAAAATTATATTAATAAAACATTTTTAATGGTAATAAAAAAACAGTGGAACAAAACGGTTAATATTATTTTTAATTTTTTTTTTTAACAATTTCCTAAATTTTATACTTTTAATTTAAATTAGAAATATTTAGAAATTTAAGTTTAATTTTTTTTACTTGTCCAGAGTGG
The DNA here is from genome assembly GCA_008042735.1 of Drosophila leontia. NCBI lineage: Eukaryota > Metazoa > Arthropoda > Insecta > Diptera > Drosophilidae > Drosophila > Drosophila leontia. The sequence goes on along the minus strand of VNKB01002741.1, from coordinate 10,208 downwards.
CGCCACCACTGAAATGGGAGGTAAAACTGGCAGTGTAGTTTCAAAAAACCAGATCCAGATGTCGCCAGTCATCTTTATAAAATTGAGTGTCAAATATAAGTTCGTGTTATGAACATTGTTAATACCATAAATCTCCGATCCCAAAAACATGTCAATTTTTCGTACTTTTAAAATTAATTTTTAATGAATTTAGCAGTAAAACCGACTTATTTTAGGGATATTAAACGGCCTGGTGAGGCACCTCTTAGGTAAAAGAGTATGTAAACTGTAAGCTGTCTTCACCTTTAAAAATATTCCTTTATTAATTAATACTGAAATAAAAATAAAATATTTTAAAATAAATAAAATAAAATGCCTCACCAATATCTCGACTTAAGTCTTAGCCTCTTGCAATGCTCGAAATTCTGACAGTTGTAGTTTTCTTTCCCTTTTTATGCCAGCTTCCCATATTACGCAACATTTTCGATGCATTCCCAAGATAAACCAGAGCAAACATTTCTCATGCTCCTCCGCAATGCCAATCTCTGGAGTTCTGGAGGAGCTCTGCGTGCCGGGAGAGAGAGAGAGAGAGAGATGCCCCAGGGAATCGGATAGCGCCTTCTCCTGGCCAAAGTCCGACTCGAGGCGTTGTTATCGAGGCAGGGGAATCTGATTAGAGCGGAGCTGGGACTTGGTGTAAGCCAAGTGGCAGGAACCAAACCGAACGATCCTCGCCAGCGGAGCACACGCAATCGAGCGGAGATGTCGCTGCCCCGCGCTCTGCACATTAATATTCAAAAATTGCGTTTTTATGCTAATTCTCACCAAACACAAACACAGACACAGAGCACTCTGCAGTGGCTAAATGGCCAACCTGTCGATAGATTACTCAATGACAAGCACCAGGCGGTAGCAGGATGAACACTCTCCAAAAAGGAGATCTCCAAAGACACTGGAAGAAGCTTGAAAGGAAATTATTTGCCTGAATTTAGATATTATTATTATTTTTGGGATATAACATTAATAATATTAATATATTTATTTAGGAGCTCAGAAATAATAGTTTAATTTATATGAATCGTTATTTTATCGCTCTTATAATTTTTAAGAATTTTCCTTTCGATATTTATTTTATTTAATTGAAATTATCTTTTTCTCTGCATTTGAATTGGTCCAAGTAGCCCGAAGTTGCTTTATTTTTTTACTGCTGCTGGCTTTTCTCTCAGATGATGATCATCTTTCGGGTATATCGCACTTTGCCATCTTTTTGGCAGCCAAGCAGCCTTATTATTACTTTTATTTCACCAGCCAAGTCCCAGCCACTGCCACCCGACGAGGAATAACCAATATTACCCATACGCACCGTTGTTTATTTATGGCTAGATGTTGTCGCTGCGGCCGGTGTAGTTTAGCAATAATTAAGTTGTTAAATTGTTGCACGTAAGTCAAGCCTTGGCCGCCAGTCAGTCGGTCAGCCAGCTCCACTCTCGGTGGCTCCGCTTAATAATAATGTTCGGTCCTGACTTACGAGCCACGTCCTTGGGTTACTGATGTATGCGATACTTAAGGTATTTATTACAAGCGATTGTAATCTTCAGCCAGAATTTCTCTATGCAACAGGCCAGGAGCAACAGCAGCAGCTTTTATATATATATATATTTATAGCCAAGCGCGTGGTTTCTGTTTTCTTTTAAGGTGATTAGCAGGGTTTAGGCACCAGCGGATACCCTGTTATTTGCCAGCTAAAGGCATTAAGATGTCTTGCAAAAGATGCTGCAATTAATCATCTTCTCATTGCATCTCATTATCGTCTCTGAGAGGGGGAAAACTGAAAGGAAATACCCAGCATATATGCACTGGTTACCACGCCTCATTAGACCAGGGCCTTTGCATCTTTTTCGCCTCTTGCTTCTAGGGGAATTATATAATACATAAACTACATCCAGGCGAACACAAAGGCTTTAGCTAAAGTGCACAGTGGGGATACTGTAAGGGGGAATTTTATTTCTAAAGGGAACTTTGAAAATGTAAAAGAGAGAGGCAGAATATTGTTATATGAAAAAATGGATCTTATAAATATTTTGTTTAATTTTTAAATAATTTTAAATGACATTAATTGTTTATGTTCGGATTATTAGGCTTTTGAATACAATAACCCAATTCTTTAATTATATTCTACTAAGTTAGGGGTACAAATAAATATATATAATGTTATAAAAATATTAAAAAAAATATTTGTAAGCCATTTTCTTGTTTTTATAAAATCATATATTATTTCTTCCCTCGGAAGCCCTACTGTAACTGCTCTGGCATCTCATTCCGCAGAAGACCAGACCAGTTTCCCAAGCTGCACTTGTTACGTTTTCGGTTCTGTTTTTCCTTTTCTTTTCTTTTCTTATTTTTAGTTGCATGCCAAATATGCAAAAGGCGAAAAAGCAAAAAGGAAAAAAGCGAAAAGCTTTGGCCCATGTAATTTTCCCCACTGGATGTGTGTGTCGAGTGTGTGTGTGTTTGCATATAATGATTATTGTAGGTACAAGTGCGAGAAATCGTGTTAGATCGCGGGTAATAAATTTAGACACCAACTATGCAAAAGGAGTCCTGTCCTGCCACTATGGTCACCATACCCACCATGTACCCCTGAGATGCCAGTCGTCTCTCATCCCAGGCCAATGTACTGGCCGGGAAACCCCCTCCTTCTGGTCTTGTTGTTGCCAGTTTTAAGCACTTCCTTTTATTATATTTTATGGGCACTTGTTTTTTTTTTTTTTAGAGTTGAGAGAGGCGACTTGAGAGGCTGCCGTCGTTGCTGGTTGTCGATTTTTTATAGTCGCCTTGCTTAAGTTGGAGGCTTTCGGGGGTTTTAATGTCCCATTAGGGGCCTTCGCACACCTGAAACGCTTGCAATGTATTTAGGTATTATAAAATTAATGCGAGGTCATCGCTAGTTAGGCATTCATAATGAGGCGACATTGTGGGGGAATGGGAAAGCAGAGATCTGTGAAGGAGTTGGGGTATTTAAGATCTTAATTTAATGTGTGAGATGTGGAAAATAGTTGAAATTGTTTTTGTATATTATAATAGAGTGCTTATATATTTTTTTAAGAGAAATAAAATATTATTAAATGCCAAAGAGGAGTAATTTTTGTTTATCCTGTAGTGTGGCAACTTCAAAGAAGTACGCTTTTTCATAGTGTGGCAACTTCTTAAATCTATTACTATCTTTAATAACCCCAAAAATAAATGCTTTAAATATTATATATAGCTACCTCTTCAATTTCCATTTAAACTTAATTATAATCCAATTATCATGCAGACGATCTCATTGCCATGCGTAAGTATATATGTATATCGATTCCCCTCGAGCCGTATCACTCACGCTCCATTGACTCAAACAAATTCAATTCAATTTAGGCTCACATATACCACTCTCTCGGTATTTGTTCTTTTTGTGAATCATTTAGCAAAATGTCGCTGGGTTCCCTCCTGCCATTCGCACACATAACTCATAACCCACACACAGCTGGGGCAGAATAAAAAAAGTACGAATCGTTTGGCAAACCTTTTTCTGCCTGACATTTTTCCATGCCATTAACGACAACTTGAACCAAAACAAACCATTTTCCCCCGCTGCTGCTGCTGCTGCTGCGGTTTTCTTCGCCGTTTCCTCTTTTGCTGCCTTATGACTTTTCACCAATGCACTCGACTTGGCCCGAACCAAGTGAATGGCTGACTGGCCCTTGCCCAAGAGCCGGGCCTGGGTTCGGGTTTGGGTTCTTCGGAGCCCCCGATTCGTTATTAGTAGATGTCATATTAGAGGCAGCCAGCAAAAGCCTGGCCAACCGCAGCCACGATATAAAAACAGTCGGAGCCCCTAGACCAACTTCACTTTTAGCCACGACATTCAATTCCAGCGCGGCATGGGGCTGGCTTAGATAGGGGCCACAAAAAATTGTTAACTAAAAGAGTTAGTTTTACGACTAAGGGATACTGCCTATAAATGTGGAAGTAAAAGAATAATATTTAAAACGTTTTAAAATGGGTTAAAATATTTTTAAGATTTAATTTTTAGTTCTATCTAATAAGAAATATTTTCTGAATATTTTTGTAGAATTATTTTAATTTTGAATAGGAATTTATGCTAAATAGATCTTGCATATACTATTAATATTTCTATATATTTTTCAAAATATTGCAAAAGTCTTAAAATTACTTAATTTTATTTATATTTTATTTTATTTGAGGCTTAATAAATCTGAAAACCAATATACCCCTCGTGTAGTACTAATACTCATCATCTGAAAGAAAAAACGAAAACAGTTTTGCAGTTTCAATTTTGCAATTGCCAATTGAGCTCGACTTGCTGCTAAAAAAAGAGTTTGTTTGTCGACTTCGATAACATTTCGACATTTGCGGGCTTTAATTGAATTGCCAACGGAGCCAACGGCTTCACCGAGGCAGGTGAAATCGAAAGTCTCGGGGAAAATTCTCAGGAGGAGCGACCATGTCGGCCATGTCGGCGCAGTTGAAAAGGTTTGACAACTCTCCTGATGGCCAAAACTAATTAGATCTGAGAGATCTGAGATCCCGCGACGGCTGGCCAAGGTCGCTGACAAAAGCTGAATGCATAACAAATTTCATTTATGGCCAACACGCAATCGACACACATTAAAAAAATAAAGGAAAAAAGAGTAAAAAAGTCACTTTGGCAGGCTTTTAGCTCTGCCATAATTCAGTCCGATAAGCGATCTTAACTATCTACACGATCTGGACAGGATCGGACGGCTGTCGTGGCTTTCCCGCTCTCAAGTCCGGCTCGTTGCCAATTGCATTTCGGCTTCTTGGCTGGGGTCGTCGCCGTTGTGTGACAATATTTGCATGCCGGCAAACTGGACAACTCGCACCCAGAGGAGCCTCCATCTACATATAGGGAGCCAGCCCGGTATCAGCGCCATCATCTCATCATCGATATGCCATCAATGTGGAATGGTCGCAAATTATCTGGCCTTAAGAGAGCAGGCTCAAGACTGAAGACGATATCCTGCACTGGAAGAAAGGTTACTTGGGTTATTTGGAGATGTTTTAAAGGTAAGAACAGAGTAGCTCTTAAAGGAGTTTTAAGTTGAAATTATAAATGATTTAGAAAATAAATGTAACGACAATATTTTAATCAGGAAAATTGTATGGATAAAAACGAAACTCTTATACTTTACAGAGTTCTTATATATCTATTAACTTTTGAAGAATTTTTCAAACATTTTTCATAAATTATAAATGAGTTAAACTTATGATTTCCCAAGATTTAAATTGTATATATTATTAGAATTATTATTTATAAATAAGCTTATATCTTTATATTTTCTTAAATTATTAAAAGTTTTTAATATTCCTTTTAGTGTAACTCTCAGAACTCCGTCACCACCTTCTTCTGAAAGGCGGCACTCTGTGGGATCTGCAGATCTTTTGGATCTTTCGGATTCCGTTTAATGCCTTTGTGACATTTTAAGGTTCAATTTGGCTAATAATGGCGGTGCAGATAAAACGGGTTCTGTCTCCCTCAACTTGGAAAAGTGCTGATTGGCCCGCAAAGATATAGATAAGAGGTTCTAATGAACCGATTTAAGGAGGTTAGTTGTAAGGCAATCCCTATATCTTGAGGTGTAATTAAGTCTACAACAATGTATGGGATTTCGTTTCAAGTCAGAAATTTCTTAGGTGAATGTTCCTTAAGAAAAAAGCAAAAAGAAAATATATCCTTCTAATTTTTATACAGAGTATTATTTAAAATAATATTTCTAGAATTAAAAATCTAATAAAAATAATAGTTTCCATGTTTATTTATTAATTTTTCCTTTAAATCTCACATTCTTTTGCTTCTGTGTAACCCCGTTAGCTTGTTAACTGCTCTTCTGATTTTTGCTTGGCCCAAATATTGTTGCTACCAAATTGCAGCTACCGTTTGGGACCCGTTTTGGTATCGACTTTAATCTCTTTTTCTGAATCTCTCTTTCTGTCTGCCCTCCCGCGTGTTGCCAGAAATCGCTTTGGCCACGCGAAAAGGGGCTACAACTTTTGATCTCATCATCGTCATCGGAATCGAGGCTTCCCTCGCCATCGCCATCGCCATCTCATGGTCCATCTCCCGCTCCAAGCAGCTGCCGGTACAACTCTTTCTGGCGAAGGACATCAAACAGAAGCGGCGATCGCTTCTAATTTGCATAAACATTCGTTTAACATTTATCCCCAAAAACGTTTTCGCTGTTGCGCGGCTTTTCCCTGCCATCCCATCGTCATAATCTGCCGCCGTTTTTTTTTTGGCTCCTCACTCTTTGGCTTTTCTCCTCTTTGCGATTTCGTTTCGATTCTGCGATTCCCGAAAGCATTTAAGACCAAAAAAATAACCGCTTTTGACAACAAACAGCAATCATAAGCCACAACTGCTGCTGCTGATGCTGCTGCTGCAACAACAGTAGCCAGAAATCGATGCTAATCTTGGCTGGGGGAATGAGGAAAAATTTGCTCAACGTTTTCAGTTTACTTTTGGGGTCTATACCCTGCAGGGAACAGGGTGTATTAAGTTAGGGTAGAAGCAAATGTTTAAATAAGAAATTTGTATAAGAAAATAAATAAAAAAAAATATGTGAGTTTATTATTTTTATCAAATTAAAATATTTAATATATAAAACTCCATTTGATTGTTAGAGTATGCTCTAGTCATTTTGATTTTTAAAAAGTCATGCCCTATTTGAGTCAATAAACCTTAAATCGAAACCCAAAATAATAAATGGAGTTGTTTTGCATGGCTCCCTTTGTCGTGTTGGCCTTATCAGGATTATGAATGGTCGATGGAATGTGAAAAAAACAACTCAATTCAACCTGTTTCCAGGGTTCTTAAATTATTTAAAATTAAGATAAGCAACAAAGAATTTATGGGTTTATATAAGGTAAAGAAATATAGAAATTTGCATTTAGAAAAACAATTTTAAAGACAGTTGAAAATTGTATATATTTCCTACGACTTTAAACTAGAAGAAAAACTATGCTAAAATATTTAATTAATTAAGACAGCTAACAAAATGTTTCTACAGTTTTTTATTTATGTAACATTTTAAAGAATTTCTCAGTTAAACAGATTTAAAAGAATATCGAATGCACCTTAGAAATCACTCTTATATCCTAGCCTTAGTAACACAATTTCCTATTTTCCTGTCACAATCGAATCATAGGTGTTACACGCCCTCCCATAAGGCACACGCCTCTTTTTCTCAGTCTCCCAGAAAATCCGAGAAATTGTGACAGGCAGCCAGCCCCAAGGCGACCTAAATTGGAACTTGCAGCTAAAAATTAAAGTTTGCATTCGAATGGCAATTCCTATTTGTGTGTTTGCCAGCCAAGGAACATGACAAGTTGGCAACTGGAAAGGAGGTTACAGAAACAATCATAACTCAATTAGGGATAGAAAAGTAATATTTCTTGATGTAGAGTTAACTGAAGGATAAACATATTAAGTACTTGAATAAAAATATACAAAATCTTTAGTTAAACAATAACAAATACTTCTTAGAAATCATGTTTCCTTGTGACTTAACTCTTTTCTTATAAATTCCTTAAAAAATATCATTAATTTTATGAATAAATGTTTCCTAATCATTATTACTCCTCAAATCCTATTAGTAACATCCAATTGCTATAATTTGTCTTGTTGAAAGCTAAATAAGTAAGCATTTCTCCTGTGGACTGTGCAACTGTCTCTTTGGTTGATTGGCGTTCGAGCTGAGCGTGCGCGTGTCTTTGGGGCGAAACAATTAATTTGAATAATTAGCAGCTAACGATGGGGACAGCAGCAGCAACCACTGCAGCAACTCTGCAACATCAACATCAACACTGCAGCAGCAGCAGCAACAGCAACATCAACTGGCTGCTTTCAACTTGTCGATTGTGTCACGCCAACCAGGAGTTAAGGCCAAGTCAAAGGCAAACGGCGAAGGCAAGGCGCTTGGGCGATATAAAAAATGCATTTGGCACTTGAGAATTTATATGATGGAGGGGAGATGGAAGGAGGGTAGAGGGTTGGGTTGGGGAGGAGAGAATCCAAGGAGAACTCCGGAGTACGTCACGCGAAATGATGAATTACTCGCCGGGGACGCGCGTCAGTCTTTGATGAGGAACGACAGCGTGAAATTAGACAAAAGGGTTGTGGCAACACCGCCGAATCAAAGGGTAAAGAGTGAGTCCATATGGTACACAGAGAGAAATTAAGTATACCCAAAGTTTTTAATAAATTAAAAAAATATAAAAATGGAAATACAAAGACTAGCTTAACTTTTCGAAGCCTTTTTAAGGATATTTCAAGTAACTTAGGGATACGGAAGCTCTCTGGTTTAACACCTTTTACTTATGTTATAAATCCTACATCAAGCTTTAGCTTTTTCTTCAGTGTATAAGCCTTATGTGACTGAGGCTGTCGCGTTGACTTTGCACTCGAGGACGCGCCTTGACTTAATGAAGATGACGAGGAGCTGAACCTGGGCTCTGGTGCTGGATGGTGGTGTTGCTGGGTCTTGCTCTGGAGCTGGTACTGCTGCCCATTCTCAGTGATTGCTGCTGGAGGACTGGGCGTGTTTTAATCCTTTACAGACCCCAAAACCTAGGTGTTGCCTGCTGCATGTTGTTGTCACTGCAGCGGCACACGAGGCGTTAATTTATTACAAATTATTATGATTCCATTTTGTGCCTTTGGGGCCCCTTTACCTTAACCATTTTTTCTTCCGCGTTTTTCGCAGAGAACACAACATCAACACAAAAATAAAAATCATAAAAAAAGGAACCAACAAGGAGAAAACCCTCGTTGAAGACGTCTAGACAAATGCACTTCAAAGGTTAACATGATAAATGTCGTTTGTGGCTTTTGTGACGCGACAACTTTCGTGTTGCTGCTGCAGTTTGCTGGAATTGTTGATGCAGTTGCTGTTGCAGTTGGGGATTTGTTTTCCCCAGTTGCATTGTTTTTTCTGCTCAACTGTCGCCTGGCAATTATTAAGCCGAGCAACTCAACAAATTAATCAATGACAAAGAGCAATTAAAGGCTTGGCTTGGAGGTAAGAAAAAAGGATAAGGGATTTTACAAGAGCTGAGTGGGTATAAAATATATTTAATTTTTTTTTTATACTATTTAGGATATACTAGGAAGAGTATAGATAATATATATTAAATGAAAAGTATTTTATTTTTAGGAATAAAATATTAAACTTGAAAGGTCTTATAAATTAGTGATTTATAAATATATTTTAAGTTACTTTTAGATTTAAATTCTTTAACAAAATTACAAGATTCTTTGGTATATTTAAACCCTTGCAGGGTATTATAATTTTAGTCAAAAGTCTGTTTCGTAGTGAAGGAGTTATTTCCGACCCTATAAATCATGAATATTCTTGATCAGCGCAAAAAGCGGAGTCGATCTAGCCATGTTTCAGCAGAAAACAATTTTTTTAATTTTTTTTTTTATTTTTGAGGTCTTAAAATGGTTCAATTGTCAAAGAAGAAATTGGGAAAAATTTTAATTTCTTAAAATGTGAAATTTAGTATGTAGTTTCGTTACCCTAGAAAAAACTAGCACAGAAAAGCTTTCCGAAGTGAATTTGATGCTTTTATGGCTTAGATATGATATTTTTTATACAAAAAATTACCATTTAAAATATATACAAATATTAATTTAAAGAGTGTGAATATTTTAGACCTTCCTGAGGGGTTTTATGATTTTAGTCAGCAAAGGAGTCATTTCCGACCCTATAAATCATATATATTCTTGATCAGCACAAAAAGCTGAGTCGATCTAGCCATGTTTCAGCAGAAAACAAATTTTTTAATTTTTTTTTTTTTTATTTTTGAGGTCTTAAAATGGTTGAATTGTCAAAGAAGAAATTGGCAAAAATTTCAATTTGTTAAAATGTGAAATTTAGTATGCAGTTTCGTTACCCTAGAGAAAACTAGCACAGAAAAGCTTTCCGAATTGAATTTGATGCTTTTTTGGCTTAGATATGATATTTTTTATACAAAAAATTACCATTTAAAATACATACAAATATTAATTTAAAGAGTGTGAATATTTTAGACCTTCCTGAGGGGTTTTATGATTTTAGTCAGCAAAGAAGTCATTTCCGACCCTATAAATCATATATATTCTTGATCAGCACAAAAAGCTGAGTCGATAGGGCCATGTTTCAGCAGAA
>VNKB01002738.1:0-56188 GCA_008042735.1 Drosophila leontia | reverse complement strand
TAAATATATATAAGTAAAAAATATGTTTTAAAATATATATAAGTATAAAATATTTTTAAAAATATATATAAATATAAAATATTTATAAAAATATTTATAAAAATATATATAAAAAATATACAAAAATATATATATATAATCTTAATTATTTACAAACTTGTCACACAACTTACCTTCTTTACAAATTTCTCCTCTTTTAAAATCAAAATTTAATCAATTTAAAGTCTGTTCTCTTCTCTCAATTTTTTCTGGCAGTGCTTGCAGCATGTTTGAGCACAGATCTTGCAGCAATAAACACACATATATCCATCCTGAGCTCTGTACACCTCTAATGAAGACAAATAAATTCCACGTTTTTATGCCCATCATAAAGGAAACAAATCCTAAAAGGGGCGAGCCCCCACATACTCACAGGTTCCTAAATCGCAGGAAGATATATATGTATATGTGATATATGGCCTATTTTGGTGTCAGAATGAGGCGTTCCGCAAATAGTGGCAGGTTCAGGATAAGCCTTCGATTTTAGAAACTTCGACTTTTGTCGAAAGAGGGAAAGTGATCTGTCACTTACATTATTGTCATAGCCAGACAGCTGTGAGTATTCCCTTTTCCTTTAGATAAATCAGTGGCTGCCGGCTGGGATACCCTTTTCCTTTGGAGCCATGACTACTGCCATCCAACCTGGTGCTGCTGCTCAGCGAAGATCATCGGTTCGACGGTGTTTGTGTGTGGGTTCTGAAAAGCACTGTGAAAAAAAGGAGGTGCAATTGAGAAATATTAGATTTATAGAGAATGTATAGATACAACTTGTAGAATAACTAAAATAATATAAAATAATAATAATAATATAAAATAATACAAATATAAAATAATAATAATAATATAAAATAATAATAATAATAATATAAAAAATTAATAATAACATAAAATAATAATAATAATAATATAAAAAAAATAATAAAAAATATTTCTTATTTTTAAAAACTCACCTGTATCACACAGTTTTCTCCCAGTGTTGCCTGTGGAAATTCGATCGGCAATGGCGACCAACCGCAACAGCCGACAGGCAACATCAAACAAAACTGAACGGCGACCATTCCGGGGGTGGTTGCTGACTTTCCTTCTGGGATATGGGGCAGGTGCTAGGGAGGGGAAGGCAGCGGATGAGGTGGCTGCAATTGAACACCGCGACCTCCACAAGCTGCAACGCTGCTGCGACTGCAACTGCAACGGCGGCGTCGGCGATCTTTGATGTGTGCTTTGATTTCCGGCAGCCAGATAAGATTTTATTCTCCTCCAGCTCTTACTTCTCCTCCTCCTCCTCCTCTTGCTGCTGCTCCTTCTCAAGATCAAGACGAATCGCTGCAAAATTCGTTATGGATCTGATCTACGTTGGAGGAGGAGGAGTAGGACCCTGCGAAATGGCATTAGTTTTAAGAGGGGTAAACACCTGTAGGCTTCCTGTTCCGCTTGATATTTACCTATTTAAAATAAAGATCTCCAGCCAAGTGGGTAATCCATAAGGTTTGGTTTGTAATTAAGATCATTTTTAGATACTTTTTCACACTCTGTAAGCCCTCACACTCTCGGGTTTCATTTTAAAAAGGCCTCAATTGACGGCAATTCAGGGCGCACTTCCTCCCTGAATCCAACCCATGCCCAAAGATCACTCTCTCTTCCTCTTTTTTTCAAATAATCCATAATCCGCAATGAAAACACTAGCCAGAGATCTGAAATATATAGGGATGTTTGTGATGGCTTTGTTTGTGTTTGTTGATTCTCGGGGATCCGCCAGTTGTTTGAACTTGGGATGCGCACGTAAAAATATCATCAAAGAGATCGATCTGGTAAGAAAATAATAATAATAATAATAGCTAATGTAAGCACTTGCACTTGGCCTTCTTCTTTGTGTGTGTCTTTTGTTTACCCAATAATATATTCCCTGGGCTTTATTTTCTTTATTTGCTGTGTCTTTCGTGTCTCTTTCGGTTAAGTGTCCCTATTTTTATGGCGTACGTAAGCGGGGATCACTTGGGTTTTGCAGGAGATTAGTCCAATTTGTGTTGATCGTGCGTTTTAGATCTTGGATAGCTTCGTATCCGGATATGGATGAGGATGAGTAGGAGCATGAGGAGGAGCTACGGAAGAAGATCTTTGAAAGATCTCTGAAAAGGTAGTCATAGTTAACCATTGTCTGTCACTTGACAAAGATTGAAGAAATGCGATTAACGAGGGAATATTGCTGGTAAATTGTTATCCAAGATTAATTGATTAATTTAATTAATTAACTTAATTTATTTCTAAATATTTACAGCTTATTATTTATGATTTTTCTATAGGCCTGTAATTACTCTTTCTGTTCAGGCGATTATTTTGTTTATATTTTCTTTATATTTAAGTGGTGCTCTTTTTATTTAGAGGTAATTTATATATAATTATATAATTTATATAATTTTTTTATATATTTTATATAATTTTTTCATCAAATTTATATACATTTTTTATAGAATTTATATATTTATATTTTTTTGTAAAATGTATATTTTTATAAAATTTTTAATATTTTTTTGTATAATTTATATAATTTTTAATATTTTTTATATTTTTTTATATAATTTATATTTTTTTTTTATAAAATTTATATTTTTTTTTATAATTTATATAATTTTTAATATTTTTCATAATATTTTTATAATAATTTATATATTTTTTATATAAATAATATAATTTTTGTATATAATTTTGTTTATTTTTTTTTATAATATATATATTTGTTATATAATTTACATAAATTCTAATATTTTTTATATTTTTAAATATTTGTTAAAATTTTTTTTATATATAATTTGGTTAAATTTTTTTATAATTTATATATTTTGTTATATAATTTATATAATTTAATAGCCTTACTTTTTTGCTCTTCTTGTCTTGAAATACAATTTTTCTCTTGAAAACTTACCTGTGAATGTCAAGGAAAAACCATGTCTCTCAAACTGTTGACTTCCAGTGACACTTGGTTCCATTTTCCTGGCTTCAAAGGCTGCCGGCCGCGGCTCAAAGAGGATTTGCTCAGCCGTTAAGAGCTGACAACATGGGCCAACGATCATATTTTCCACGACACCTCTTGTTAGCCATTTTCCATTTACCATTTTTCAGTTTGCCATTTTCCATTTGCTTTTCCCCAGCGATCACGAGTTGACATTGATTTGTTTATGCTATTCCAGCTTTATGCAAACTTAACTCTCAAAAAAGGATTTTTTAAATATTAAAATATATTTACAAATATTTTTAAAATGTATATAATCAAAATACTTGCATACATTAACCTGAAAAGCTTCTTTAATGTCTCCTTCGAGTACTTTTTCTCAGGCGGCTTGGGGGCCACCCACATTCTGTATCCGAAAGATACATACATACATACAGTCTTTTAATGCTCTTTTGTGTCTGTGTGTGAGCTGTATAGTGTGCCATTAACTAGTTTTCTGGTCGGCCGAGTTCAAACGCGCTTATTAATCTCTGGTACTTGTGTTTAGTACTTTTAAATACGTTTTGAGTACTTTATTCAGTATGCTTGATGTTTCGCCGCCGCTCCAAGTCACGATGTTTGCCCTGCTCACAGCTCTCGGCTCAGCTCTCCCCCTTTAATCGCTTCTCCCTGTCTCTCGGTTTCTCTGTTTCTCCGTTTCCCTGCCTGTTTGCTTCTTTTTTTTCTCTGTTTTTTTGCTCTTGCGAATTGGACGCGCGTCAATATTTATTTTATTTATCTTCTTGGCCGCCGCTCAGCTCACGGATCTTCAAGGCAGGAAAAACGATAGTCAGGGGGGGGGATAGGGGGGTGCTTACACCGAAAAAAATATTGTATTTAAAAAAGAAAAGGGACAATATTTGCAAAACAAGATACTTTAATTTTAGAAGAGTTCTCTCATCTCAAAATACTTTAAAAATTCATTAAAAATCTCTTTAAATTAAAAAAAAAGGTATGTGATGTGTAAATTACACTGAAAATTCTATTATTTTTAAAAATAAAAATATTTAAAGATTATATTTTAAAGAAAATCTTGAAGGAGCTCCTGAAATATGTAAAATTTTAAAAGAAATCTTTAATTACGTTAATTTTGAGTGCTTAAAAAATTATTAAAAATAATTTTAAAAAAACGTTCGTTGATTTTATTCATTTTTTTTCTCAGTTTAGGAAAATATAGTCAAGAGCCAAGGCAGAGCCAGGTCAGTGGATTTGTACACCCTCGAAACTGGCGCCCGCCTGCAATTCAATACACGCCGACTCCCCCCAGGGGGATCCCTGTTCCTCCTCCTCCTACTCCTCCTTTTGACCAAAACTCTTTTCTTTGCCTTTCATGTTATCTCCTCTCTCTCACCCGTTGCTTCTTTTGTAGAAGCCATAGAAATAATGCGATAATTACAATGCCGAGAATCACTCCTCGCCCCAGGAGGAGCCCAGCCTGGGGGAGTTGGAGAGATGGGGGACACCGTGTGAAAGCCTTCTAAAGTTACTCCCCCCGGGACAAGGCCGGGATTATCCTACTGCTACTTTAGTTACTCCCGGCCACATAAATCTTCCAGGACAGGCCCAGGTCTGATGGATAGATGGATAGGCGGCTGTGAGGTCTTAAGTAAATAAACTGAAGGTATTAAAAAAAAAAAAGAACAAAATCGATATTGGGTAGTTTTATGTGAGAGTTTTAGTTATTATTATAATTTTTTGTTTATTATTTAATACCACAAACATGTACAAACACACACACAAGTACCGCTGTTTATGCCTACGGCAACCTTCACTTCATTCTAGAAATGTTAAAACCAGTTGGGAATTATATGTACACACATGTGAGATTTTTTTGCACCATAAATTTTACTGCTAAAATTGTACCAAAATTCCAATTAAATGGGAGGTTTTTTTTTTCCCTAGAAAAAGCTTTTTTCGCACAACAATGTAGTCTCAATTTGGTCCCCAATTACAGTTCATTTTTTAACCGATTATAATTGCGGGAATATAAAGAAATCTTCGACACGGTTATTTGATAGGCCCAATTAAAGGAGTTATATGCAATAAGGGCCAGGGAAACAACCTGGCCTGGGAGTGTCCTGGTGGAAACCGATACGCCAGAAGCAGGGAAACCAAAATAAAGCAGAGCCTGGCCTGGCGCTAATTCAGGTACCACACAGAGGAGACCCAAAACAACAATAAAATCCCGCCAGCAGACAATAAAACCATAAAAAAAAGGGAGAGAGAAATGTGAAAAAACAACAACAAGATCGGAAATAAAAATGATAAAAGCCCGCGAATATGAGTTCCCTTGAGGCAGTTTATAAACCAGAAAAAAAAACAAAGGTACACAAAAAATATACATATATATGTATGTACAGATATATAATTTGCCATATCCTGACGCAGGCAACTACTAGACCAGGACCGGGGTCCGTCTCATTCCATCGGCGGAGATGAAAGTGCCGCTGGGGTGCTAATAAAGTTGCCCGCGGACAAATAAAGAACTCCGATACTGCCGATCTCTGCCCTCTCTCTCTCTCGGAGCCGGTGGTGTAGGTGCTAATTCAGACCCCACAGATGGAGATGGCGCGGCATTTCCATTTCCATTTCGATTTTCAACAGAAATGAACTCCCCGATAAGAGAGACTAAATGTCAAAATTATCAACGCAAGCAAGGTGACCAATTAACCCATGATTGACCCATTGATGGGAAAATGGCAAAGGATAAAAAATTAAAGCTAAGAAATAGTATATATGTCTTTACAATAAATTAATAAAAATATATATATGACAATAAAATTATAAATAAAAATAAATAATCAAATTAAATACATAAAATTAAAATTTTTAGATTTAAAAAAAAGAAGTTAAATGTTGTAAAAAACCATATACAAGTTAGAAAATAATTATTTATAATTTTTGCCATGCTTTCAATCTAAATTTGGCTAAAATTAGCCACGAACATGGGTTAAAAACCCTTTGATAGTATGTCCCAGGTCATTCAAACACCGGAGATTGCAGATCGAGCGAGAGGATGATCTGTAGGGGCAACAAATACAAGAAATACAAAAATAAAAAATAAAACCAAAGACTAGCAGGACAGACAAAGTGCAAATATATGTTGCAGACCACAAAAGCCGGGCTCTCTGAGGCTAAAAGCCAAAAGGAAGGCGGGCCAGAACCGAACCGCAAAACAAAAAAACGAAAATAAAAAATACAAAAAAAAACACGGCTGAGTGGATTGCCTTACCTCGAGATGCCAAAGTGCATCAGGCACTAAAATGCAGAAAATTGAAACAGGCTTTTAATGAAATGAAAGCGCCGCGAGAGATGAGATGCGCTGCGTCTGGGTTGGACGCTGGACACTGGGCACTGAGCACTGGATGCTGGATGCTGGGACTGCGGACTGCACCTATCTATCTGGCTATCTGCTGGCTGGCGTCCACGCGGCTCAAAGATGGTGGCAAACGAGAGCGAAAAAAAGGCCAGAAAAAAAAGGAAAACAAAATACAAAATAAAGCGAACACAAAGAGTCAATTAATTAGTAGATGGATCCACGATTATCGCTATATTAACATTGCACTGCAGTTGAAGTCGCCAGCAGTTGGTGTTCACTGTTCAAAAAAATGTGTATTGATAGCATTCAAGTCTATAAAATTAATATAAATATTAATTATATTCAAATTTATTATTTTAAATGCTTCAAAACTTCGGGAAACCCAAGTCTGTTCACCCTTCAAAAGTTTGCAATTGTATTCAGGGGTCCGAAAATCGATCATAACAAAGCCAAAAAAGTAATATATTTCAATTCGGAAAGCTGTTCTGTGCTTGTTTTTAATAGATTATTAAATCCTTATGCAGCCTTAATTTTAATTTTTATTATTAATAATTAAAATGTTGCATCAATTTTGACAATTTTGACAATCACTAAAACTACATGCTACATTTCAAAATTTAAGATCAAATTTAAGGATCAAAATTTTAGTAGTTTTATAAAAATTAAAAAAAAATATTACTAAAAATTGTAGTGGGGAAAATTGAAGATTAAAAATTTAATAGCTAAGCTTAAAAAAAATAAATTACAATTTTTCAATTTTTACAAGGTTATTTAAAATTTAAAAAAAAAATTCAACATTTTGCCAATCTATTTTTTTTTTAATTTTTAAAACTTAAAAAAATAAATTCTAAAAAATTTTAGTGGTTTCCCACATTAAAGCTTAAAAATTTAATAGGTAAGCCAAAAAATGAATTAATTTCAATTTGGAAAAATGTTTTGTGCTAACTTTGAATTTTAATTTAATTTTAAAATTAAAAAAATAAATTAAAAAATTTGCAAATTTAATTTTTTATAATTTTGACGATGTTACTTACCCCTTATAAAATTTTAAAAAAATTAACTTTTTTTTTATATAAAAAACCAAATTAAAAAAATCAGTAACTCAGCCAAAAAAGCACTAAATTTAATTCGATACCAGTTTTTTCTTAGTTTTTCTAAGGTTAATAAATCTGCAAACTCAATTTAAGGTTATTTTTAAATTCAATTTTTGATTTTTTTTTTAATTTTAACGATGTAACCCCTTATAAAATTAAAAAAAAAAAAAAAATTTTTTTTGCCTTTAAACTTGGCTAAATCAACTTGGCTGTTGATGCTGATCAAGAATATATGTATATGATTTATAGGGTCGAAAAAGACTCCATCGCTGCTGTTAAAAGTATTGCCTTTTTTCTCTCAGTGCCGAAGCTGTGGCCGCCGAGTGCTCTTCCTTTTACTTAAGATAACGTAACACCGGGGCATGGGATTGCAATATACGATTGAGAATCGGAATGGTAATGGTAATGGGAATGGGATCCTCGAATGTGAAGTGAAGTGGAAGTGGAAGTGGAAGCCAAAGGCAAAGCCGAAATGATAACAGAGCGACGGCCGCTTCCAAGTGATAAGGCCATTTGAACTAACCCGCTCGGACAGCTGATACCGATAGGAGCAAGCAGGATCAAGAGCAGGAGGAGCAGGTGAGCGACCTGGAATTCAAACTAATGACATTTCCCAGAAAAAAGAAGAATACAAAAACAGAGGCCCGGATGATCAAGCCAAAAAGGGGCAGCAGAAACAGAAGCTGTAAGGAGAGAAATGATTTAAATACACGCAATCCTCGAGGCGCCATGGCGGACGAACCAAGTCCTTAAATTTATGATGCAATTTGTTTTGCAAAAAAAAAAAAGAAACAAACAAAGAAATACAAAGCAAAACAAGATAAAGGTAAAATAAACAATCGAGCAACAAATTGAATTCAGAATATAAAACTACGAAACTTTGGCTTTAAATTGTTGTAAAAATTTTATCAAAATATTGACAGAGAGTCCTCTGCCTGAGTCATCAATGAGTCAACTTTGCAGATCACCTAGGCTCACCTCCAGGTAGTCATAGCCATAAATTTATATATAAAAAAATCCTGAAACAAAAATCGAAAGCTAAGCCCCGCTTTGCATGCCTCCTCTCCATCATCTCAATGAAGATTATAAGCTACAGAGGAGCGGCGGAGGAAGGAGGGGATGCAGCACGAGAAGGAGAAGAAGGAGGAGCACCACATGGAGCGGGAGCAAAACGGCAGCCATCCGGGAATCGCTTTACGTCTTCTGCGAAATATTCATTACAGCAAATTTGTAAAGGCAATCGACGGGGCAGACACCAAAGGGGGTGCACAGGAAAAAGAAATTATTTATAAGAAAAATTAACTTGGAAATAAAATATTAACTTTTAACTTTTAACTTAAACTGAATGAAAGAATTAAGGAGTTAAAAAGTGCTACATTTAATTAAATTAAATTGAAAAAAAAAAACCTAGAAAAAGTATCCCTTTTTTTTAGCAGTGTTCAGCAGAGCCAGAGGGTCGGATGATGACGCAGTCGGAGGCTGCAACATGACTTGGCCCCGGTTGGCTGTCTTATTTTTTGTTTTTTTTTTTTTGCCCCTCATCTTGGCCGTGTCCAATGCCGTCTTCCTCCACGTCTACTCGCTTTTCTTTCTTTCTTCTTTTTTTTGCGAAATTATCCGTGGTGTTATTATGCATTATGAGGCCTAATGCGCACAGTTCCTGTGTGTCTTCGGGGGATCGGAAGACATGCAGGCGAGAGGTGAGAGACGAGAGGCGAGAATCAGAGAATCGGAGAGTCGGAAAGCGAAAAAAAGGGGACAAAATCGGTGTACTATTTGCCAAGAAAAGCGTTAATAGATCAAGGCGGAAAAACTGATGGGAACAGGCACTGTGGAAAGTCATTCAAGAATTTTCCCGCAGACAATCTTGAAAAGAAATCAAGCCAAGGAAAAAAAAACGGCAAAAACCCAAGGCGACAACTCAATCGAGGCGTTACACTCGAAGAAAAAATTTCAATTAACAAAAGGGAAGTGAGAATGGTTATTGTAAAAAATTAATATTATTTCTTAAGCTAACAAATTTTTGATTTTAAATTTTTAAATAATAAAATAATAATTCATAAAATCGAATTATATTTCAAATATATTATATATTATATTAAAGTTCTATAGATATATTTTTTCTGAGTGTAAATAGTCTCAGGATCCAGATATTTTATTAGGCATCATTTAATAATAATTAATAAAATCGAATTCTAATATTTAAAATTAATTAAGAGCAGAAACCAAGCTACTAATGATATATTAATTTTCTAAGTGGCATCATAAAATTATAATTAATAAAAAAACTGAATTATAAATTATAAATGTTAAAATAAATATGAAAAAAAAGTAAACCAAGGTACCAAAGTTATTTTTTTCTTTTTTTTCCGAGTGTAAATAGTGTTAGGATCAAAATTCAAGCTGGAAATTGAATGCACGCTTTGTTCCTCCCTATTGTTCGCCCCTCCTACTCCTTCTTTATTTCATCCTCTTTCTCCCCTTCTTGATCGTAGCCGCTCCTTGCTTTTTTTTTATTTCTTTGAGTTGTTTTTTTTCTGTTTTTTTTTTTTTTTGCTGTATTTTTTATGAAATATTGCCCAAGGGGCGGTTCAATTTTGATGCATTTACAAGGTTCGGGGTGTTGGTAATTATAGGGACTTTATGTCTGGAAGTTTCCTTTATGATAGGGTTTTTACTTTCAAGTTCCTTTCATATACCGTTCGCGCTGTTGTTGCACTCGCCTTTGATTGCTGAATTAAGTCGGTCGAGTGGATCTTCTTATTTTTATTTACTTTTTTTTTCGAATTTTTGCCCCGGGAAACGCCCCCCATTGGAAATCGGAAAGGTGCGGCCAAGGTTGGACTGAGACTCGGATTGGTTTTGTTTCAGTGTAGAAATATAAAACGGAAAATAATGAAATATTTTTTGATGAAATTCAATGAAAAGCTTTTGTTAATCTAAACTGATTTTATAGAAATATTCAATATTAAATATAGTATTTAACTTTTAAAGAAAAGTATTTGTGAAATTTATTCTAATTGATTTAAATAAATAAAATCAACTTTTTAGTTAGTAACAATATTTTAATGTTTATTTATCGAATTTATCGATATTATTTTAATGAAAGTGAAGATGTTTGAATGATGTTTGAATAGAATATTATACAAGTTTATCAAGAAAAGAAATTAAATTTTTAAAGCAATGTAAAAAAAAGTACATATTTGTTCTTGAGAAATACTTGCTCAACATGTCAAGTTTTTTGAAGAAATGTACAAAAAAAGAACTTAAAGAAGGGTTTTCCAAAACCCACAGAACTTCAATAAGATTACCATAAGGTAATCTATAGCTACTTCTTACTAGTTATTTTGTAAATTAAATGGATATACATACATATTGTAGTTAATATACGCCAATGGCTTTTCTAAATGCTGCCCTTCTTCAAAGCGTCGAACACATCGTTTTGAGGCTTCACCACAGCCAAATTTTCACGTTTGGCAAATAACATTTTGAGCGGTACATCATCCTCGCTTTCGGTTTCCGACGAATATATACATATTGCGGCGTTTCGTTTTTTGGCAGCGGGCTTTGCTTCTGGCTGCGTCTTTCCATGCAGCCTCTTTGAGTACTTCGTGGGCTGCGGCGACTTGGCTTTAGTTGAGCCAACTATTGGCTGCGTGATGGTACTGCAAATTGTGTTCATTTTGGTCTTCAGCTGCTTTATGATGCCCTGTCACAGATATTGTTATTCTTTTTTAGCTAAAAAGTCTATATATAATTTCAACTTACATCCTTCTCGTGCTCGAGTGCAATTAGCTTGGTATCCTTGTTCTCAAGGTCCTCTTGCAGGGCGATCATCTCATTCTGCAAATATGACATATAAATATATGTAGAATTGTATAATATAATGTAAAAAAAGGGGGTATTACCATTTGCTGCTTTAGTTCCTTCTCGTACTTTTCCTTAGTAGCTGCCAACTGATTGCCCATCTGCTTTTTCTCATCCTTGAGGCTGGTATTCACCTTCTTAAGCTCATCAAGTTCAGCCACAAGACTTTCCATTTTCGCTTGCTCAGCACTAGATGCTCTGTCAAGAGCAGTTTTGAGGGCAGTCATATCGGCCTGATAACGCTCTTTTTCGCCATCTAATTCGGTTTTTAGCCCCAGACTTTCGTGGGTGGCCTTAGCTAGCTTTTTCTGCTCAGCCTGCAAGGCTTCACCTTGATCCTTTAGCATGTTTTGCAGGCTTTTGATTGTTTCCTGCAACTCCATGTTTTGAGTCTCGCACTTTTGGCGCTCTGCGCTGTTCAGTGAGGCCTGCTGGAAGTTAGCAAATTCGAGCTTCTCATGGCTCTCTTTTAATTTGGTCAGATCCTGAGTTTGCTTGTCCAAAGTCGACATTAGGCCAGAAATGGTCTCCTGCAAAAATAAATACAACATTTATTACATTACTCCTTTTTTTTTGGGGGGATAAAACTTACTTTGTGGACGTTATTTTGGGCATTCAGTTGCACTGATTCCCTGGCAAACTCTTCGTTGACCTCAACCAGTGAGGTTTGACTGGCCTCCAGCTCTTCAAGGCGAGCTGCCATTTCGTTGCTCAACAACATTAGCTCTTCAAAGTCCAACGCCTGCTGGTTGAGCCCATCGCACTCCAGTGTCTTGTTCCTCAATTCGACATCGAGCTGATAATATTTATTCTGTTTAGGAGTAGAAATAAAAGTTGAGAGTAGAAATAGAGCAAGTAAAACGTATAAATACAAACAAATACAGTGGATTTTAGTTATGGGTTCTATCTAAAAACAGTGAATATATCAGAAACATACCTCAAAATCTGCAAGTTCAGCAACTGTATTTTGCAGTTTGAGCTTTAGCTCTTCCAGTTCTGCCGCTTGCTTATTATTTTCATTCAAGAGTTTAGCAGCAGTGGCTTCAGTTAGCTTCAACTTCTGTTGGATGTCGGTAGAATCACTAGCCATAATGCTCAACTACCACAGAAAAAAACCAAAAATACATTTAAGCGAACATTTCAAAGATAAAAAATTGTGATAATTCCGATTACCTCAGCTTTAAGACGATCGTTCTCCGATTTGTTCTTGTCGAGCTCTAACTTTTGCTGATCAACAAGTGTCTTGGCCACTTGAAATTGGTTCTTGTAGTTCTTTTCGATATCTACACGCATCTTTAGAGCGTTTATATACTTCTCGTGCCACTCCATGCCCAGCTGCTCCTGCAGGGCCAGCTTGTTCGCCAGACTCTTGTTATTGCTTGTCATCTCAGTAAGCCTGAAATGTACAGAATAAAGCGCATATATATATGATCGATAAATGTGACGACAGGAAAGGCTTGTCTTACCGACTCTTCAGCGAAATATTTGCATTGTGTTTTTCGGTATTACTGTTCACCAAATTCAGCAAACGCTTGGCAATTTTTATATTGCAAGCCCTGTAGTTGTCGTAGAACTTCTGGAACTGGTTGATGTAATACATATCGTAGCCGGAAGAGGCCAGCAAACCCTTGGCAGCGATCCACATTGACTGACAGTTGGCTATCTCAATGTCTGCCATAGGGGCATCATCTGGGTTCGTTTCGTTTGTGAGGCGTATTATGCCAGGGTTCTCGTTTTCCTTATTATTGTTAACCTGGTTTTGCTTGGGCTTGGAGTCGGATTTTTGATTGTCAAGCGTAGGCGTCATCCTCATCTTCTTCGCTTTGTCCTCGAAAAAAGATGTTGGCACCGGAGTTCCGCTGCGTTTTGGAGCCCTGGCGGGTGGAGCCTTGGCGGCGTTAATATCAGCCATCTCTTTCTTGCTGGAGACTTCTGGCGAACGACGAGCTTGCCGAGCTTTCAGTTGGCTTAAAGCGCTCTTACTGGCAGACGCAACTGTACCTTCAGAGTGTGCAACTTCGCTAACCTTGAGATCTTTGCAGTTATCCGCAATCTTGGATGTCTCATCAACGGGCGATCGCTTAGCTTCGCTAGTGGCCCTATTTTTTGGAGTATCCACAGCGTTTGGTGGTTTTTCCTGGGACGACTCGCCACCGGGACTGCGAGACGGTTTGCGTGAACGCATTGCCACAGGACTTTTCACGTTTTGTTGGCCTTTACGCGGCATGGCGAGCGCCTTTCGGTGTTTGGGAAATGTACAGAGAAAACCAACAGTTATTGCTAGTTTCAGTGATTTTCACAATCTTAGGCAATAGAGTGCCCGATAGAACAACAATTTAGTGCTAAAAGAAAGATATATTTACCTTTTTTTAACTTTTTCACAAATTCGAGAAAACTTTTGCAGAAATAAGCGCGAAAAAGCAACGGTTAATTTTGTAGTGTGACCGCGTCGTTATTTGCTTGAAAATACCACCTGGTTTACAAATCAATACCGAAAACCAGCAAAAAAAAACCATGATAGAATAATACAAGGTAGTCCCGTCGGGGCTAAATTGTTCGGGTTTTAGGGCTTATTTTGACAGATCGTGCTTATTTATTGAGTCATTTCATTCAAATTTTCAGGCTATACACACTTTGATAGCCGAACTAGGGCTTATTTTATAATTATATCATGAAAAAAAAACCACCTTTTTTAGGAAATTTCTCAGCTCTGCGCAAATGTGACCAGTCAACGGGACGGTGAAATGCCTGCCTTTTTGGCATTTGGCATTAAACCCCGTCCGGTCCCACTGGCTCATAAACTAAGCACACGAGATTATTAACCCTAAGTTTTGCAATTGCATTGTAATCAAGGTAAAGTCGCAATATCAAAGGAACAACAACAACAAATAAAGAAAGTGTGTGCCAAGGTGGCGTGTGCCTCACAGACGCAGTGTGTCTGCATGCTGCGCGTATGCATAGCATGTGTGTGTGTGTGTGTGTGTGCTGCGACAGTCTCACGCCGTGTGTGTGTGTGTGTGTGTGAGTGTGGGAATTAGGTTGAGTGGCGCTGGATTCCTTGAATCCTGGCGCTTCCCTTGAAGTCTTCGGTCCCCATATGTCCTTAGTCTGGGGAAATAAACCACAAGTTCTGGCAAAAGGGGGGCTACAGGGGCGGGCAACGCACCGACAAAGCAGCGTAGCACCCCAACTTAACCTCAAAGGCGGACATACGAACGGAACAAACGAACGAACAAACGAAGGAACGTGCGACGAAAGACAACACAAAGCAAACAAAGCGACTAATGCCAGTCGCCGAAGCTACCAAAACAAGACCCAGGGACCAGGGACCAGGCCAGGATCAAACACACCCGAGCAATGAATCGGCTGCCCAGCAAATTCATGACCTCCCGCCTGATTGACTTCTTTGAAAGCAAGACTTCCATTCCATTCCCTGAAATACACTTACCCAATTCCCCTGTTAATGTTTCCTTATTCCCACTTGTGTCTACCCGCAGACCGCGCCTACAAGCAGGCCCCGGGTAATCAGCTGTACGAGATGGTTAAGAAGCGCCAGACAGATGCCCACGACCAGGCCAGCTCCACGGATTCCGGCGAGGAGGAGCTGCAGCATCATCATCGCAGCGGTGCCCTGGCCTCTGGCACGGGCATGGATGGTGGCACGCCCACAGCCACCAGTTGTCAGCACATCAAAAAGGCAGTGGATGCCACACGATTGCGGCGTCAGCTGAGGAACACTGGCCTGCTGTACGAGTGCTCGCAGTGCCAGAAGCTGGGCCAGGCCAAGACCGGGACTGGAAACGCAGAATCAACTGGAGGCGGCGGCGAATCCGGCGACTATGAGTTTGATAGCACGCTTTGGTTGTGCCTCAAGTGCGGCAGCCAGCTGTGCGGGCGAGCCAGGAAGAAGCATGCCCTCGAGCACTACCAGGTGGGTCTCCTCCTCCTCCTACTATTCCTTGTCCTCCTACTCCTCCTTCTACTCCTCCTCCTCCTCCTCCTCCTACTCCTCCTCCTTCCTTCTCCTCCTCCTTCTCCTCCTACTCCTCCTTCTCCTCCTCCTCCTCCACCTACTCCTCCTCCCCCTCCTCCTCCTCCAGCCGTTTAAATAATCCTTTCTTAATCCCCCACAGACACCACACTCGGACTCGCACGCCTTGGCCATGAACACTCGCTCCTTTGACATCTGGTGCTACGAGTGCGACATGAAGATCTGCTCCAATATGCGCAAGAACCTCCTCGAGTGCGTGGAGCTGGTCAAGCGGCTGGCCCAGAAGCCGCCTACAACGACCACCGCCACGCCCAGTCCGCCCACCATTAGCTACATTGAGCAAAAGTTCAAGTCCACGCTGGAGCATCTAACGCCCATGGTGCCCATGACGGGCGGTGGTTCGCCAGCCAGCCAGGAGGCCATACCACTGCCACCACCACCAATGACGACGACGACGGCGTCATCCTCCTCCGGTTCCCTGACCCTGGTGCCGGGCATGGCCAAGAGGATTGGCCAGAACCAGGGACAGGCCAGTGCCAATGTGCCACGGCCCAGCCTCAACGAGCTGGATCGGCTGCCCAGGGTGCGGGGACTGACCAATCTGGGCAACACTTGTTTCTTTAATGCGGTGATGCAGTGCCTGGCCCAGACGCCCTTCCTGCTTTCCGACCTGAGGGACCTGGCCGAGCCGGGAGAGGAGTAAGTACCTCCTCTTGGGGAACTTGGATCCACTTTAATCAATCCTAATCCAACTTTTTCCCCCCTGCAGATTCACTCTGCCTGGCGGCACCTTCAACTTTAAGGACAAGGGCGACATTGAGCTGCCCAAGATCGAGGGTAAACTCTCCTCCTGGGGTCCCCTCACCGCCGCTTTGGCCAATGCCCTCGAGGAGCTCCAAGCCGGCGGCAGTGTCTTTACGCCCAGCAAACTCTTCGACAAACTGTGCACCAAGTGCCCCCAGTTTACGGGCGGCGATCAGCACGATGCGCATGAGCTGCTCCGCCAGCTGCTGGAGAGCGTGCGCAACGAGGATCTGAAGCGGTATCAGCGCGTCATCCTGCAGAATCTTGGCTACAAGGACCAGGACATCAACAGCGTGTCGGAGGAGATGCGGCAAAAGTGCAAGATCTATGGCAATCAGGCTGGTGATCGCATCCTGCGACCAGAGCAGGTCTTTCGCGGCTTTCTCGTGTCCACTCTGACCTGCCAGGACTGTCACAGTGTCTCCTCGCGGCATGAGTACTTCCTGGACATGTCGCTGCCGGTGGCCGTGGAGAAGCCACAGCCGCCGCAGCGTCGCAAACCGAGTCCCGAGCTCTCGCTTCTGGCCAGCGGTAGCTCCATTACCACGACCTCTGCCAGCGGTCAGCCAACGGTTATCAATACCAAGTTCTCCGATGGCAATGTGAACTTTACGGCCTCGTCCTCCTCCTCCTCCTCCTTCTACCTCCACGGGGATCAGCCGGAGCAGCAGCAGCAGCAGCCGCTGGGTCCCTCCAAGTCGCAGGTGAAAAAGGAGAAGGAACGGGAGCGCAAGGCCAAGCGAGCGGCCAAACATCAGCGCCTCAAGCAGGCCCAGAAGCTCAGCCTCAAGCTGAACGGGAATGGGAATGGAAATGGGCTGGGCTCTGGCGATGGCCAGGAGGCGTCAGCGCCGGAGCAGCCCAACCAGGAGACCACCTCGTCCAGTCCAACCACCTCAGAGCATTCGGATGCCGATGTGGAGGATAATCTGGTGGAGGACACGGCACCGCCAGCCGCCGCGGGAGCCAAATTTTACACGGACAGCAATGGCAATGCCCAGCCGCTGGGCGAGAAGCGTGACGATACGCCCGAGCACATGGACAAGGATTCACTGGAGGAGGATGAGAATGACTCTGGCATAGCCACCAGTCCCGCACCGACCAGCACCAACGTACCAACCGGCACTAACTCCTCCTCATCCGCCTCCGTGGCTGGAACACTTGACGAAGCAGAGGCGGAGGGCGAGGCCAAGGTTACGGCGCCAGCCAGCCTGGTGAGTGCCGGCCTCTCGGAGAAGGGAGCCTCCCTCATACGCCAGCTGTCCATTGGAGCCGAGCAGGGCGGACTAAATGGCCTGGCAGCAGCAGCGGGAGGAGAAGGAGGAGGAAACGGTACCGAGAACGAAGCCCAACCTCCTAGCCAAGCTCCCACGCCAGCCCAGGCCCTGGCCAAGGCCCAGGCCCGGGCGAAACGTGTGCGCACGCAAAGCTACTCGGATTGGAGCACCACAATAGCACCGCGCTATCAGTGCGAGGACGGCGAATGCTCCGTCCAATCCTGCCTGAACAACTTTACCGCCGTGGAGCTAATGACTGGCCAGAACAAGGTGGGCTGCGATAGCTGCACCCTGCGCCTCAACGGTAGCGATCCAAAGGCCAAGTCAGTGAACACGAATGCCACAAAGCAGCTGCTTGTGTCCAGTCCCCCGGCCGTGCTTATCCTCCATCTGAAGCGCTTTCAACTGGGGCCACGCTGCATCTTTCGGAAGCTAACGCGACCCGTGAGCTATCCCAATCTGCTGGACATTGCCGCCTTCTGTGGCTCCAAGGTGAAGAATCTGCCGAATATTGATCGCAAGCAGAAGAAGCTGCTGTATGCCTTGTACGGCGTTGTGGAGCACTCGGGCGGCATGTACGGTGGCCACTATACGGCCTACGTGAAGGTGAGGCCCAAGGTAACGCCGGGCGACAAGCGTTACAAGTTTTTGCCGCTGGGCAGCAAGGCAGAATTGGATCAGGATGATGAGCAGCTGAAGAAACTGGAGGAGCTGCAGGCCAAGCGAAAGGCACGCGATCTGCATATGCAGGCAATGGACGATAGCGATGACTTTTCCAGCAGCAATTCGTCCACCTCGGATGATGCAGGGCCGCAGGAGGAAACGCTGCTGCCGCCGCAGGAAGAGGAGGCCGCCCATGTCCAGGCGCCGCCAGGCAAATGGTATTATGTTTCCGATTCGCGGGTCCAGGAGGTCAGTGAGGATTCGGCGCTGAAGGCGCAGGCCTATCTGCTGTTCTACGAGCGCATCTACTAGGTGGGGGAGGGAGGGCAGGAGGAGAAGCTAGCCTAACATTTATTCACTGATTTCAATATTTACTTTTGTTTTTTTTTTTTTAAATTTATTCTCTGCATTTAGGAAAGGGGAAAGGGATTTAAACACGAAGGAACGCTAGGAACTAGGGGTAGCGGAGAGATTCTCCATCTAGAGATTTGGGGTAGAAAGAGAGGGCAGCCAGAGACCTTATACTTGTCTCTTTCGAAGCCACAAAACACTTGATTGTTTATTAGTTTTTCTTTACTTTTTTTTTTTACATTTCTAGGGAAAAGACAGTTTATTAGTTTTTAGTTAGTTGGAAACGTTTTAAATTTAGTTTTTTTTTCCAAGCCAGGACAGCAGGAGAATGCCGGAATCCGAGAGAAGAGAAACCATTTGCTAATTGAGAAATGTTCACAAGTTATAAACGCAAGAAATACGAATGAAAAATAAAGCCACAACCAATTGCTCGCTTCTGCCAATAAATTTAACTTTGCAGTAACCTTAACTTATATACTTATATACCATATATACACTATATAAAGGGGTGCAAGTGTTTCGAGAGATTTATACTTCTCTAGCGAAACACAAATACACAACTATACACAGACAGTTAATCTTATGAATTAGGCTTAACTAACGATTTAATTATGATATACTAGCCTGTAATTAAGGAGATGTATTTATCGGGAGATCCCAAAAACCATTCAAAAAGTCCAGAGATGTGAGCAATTAAAGCCAATTTCAAGTGTAATTTTTCCACTCATTTCTTTTATTATTAATTATTTTATTTAACAGGTAAAAACCATTGTAAAATAAAGAACGTAGTAAAGCTGCAACTTTTTGTAAAAATAAGCCAGAAAAAACGTTTTAGGTATTTTTATTTAAAACGAAAATAAATAAATAAAAATAAAAATAAACTAAAACGAAAATAAAATAAATCATAAAAATGGAAACCCGACGTAAAAAGTATAAACCCTTTTCGCTTTTAAACTGAACACATAGTTGTGATAATTAAACTATTTAAGGCAGTCATTAAAGGATTAACAACTTAATTATTAATTATATATTTCAATTAACTGTGCATAACAGAGCTCTTTTTCTGGGGTTTAAAAAAATAACTAAAAAAGGTTCTTAAATACAGAAGAAACTGCAGTAAGTAGTACTAATTATAATTATATTTAATTATAATTAATATATTCATTATAATTATAATTAAACTAATAAAAGAGCTTGTTTGTTGCACGGGCTCTTTTTCTGGATTTAAAAAAATCTGAAATATTCGTAAATACAAGAGAAACTGGAGTAAATGGTATTAATTATAATTATAATTACTTAATATTAATTATTATATTAATTATAATTATAATTAAACAGTTTAAAAACAATAAAAAAGGTTCCTAAATGCAGTAGAATCATCAGTAAATGGCATTAATTTAAAATTAATATATTAATTAATTATAATTAATATATTAACTATAATTAAACTTTGCAACTACTTTATTCGCTTTTTCTGGTTTTAAAAACATGAAAAAAGCTAAGTAAATTCCGAAAAAAACTGCACTAAATGGCATTCATTATAATTAATATTAATTATTTAATATATAAATTTTAATTAAAATTTGCAACAACTTTTTTCGCTTTTTCTGGGTTTAAAAACAAGAAAAAAGCTTAGTAAATACAGTAGAAACTGCAGTAAAATGTCATTAATTATAATTATAATTAATATGCATGATTAAGAGCCGGTTTTCTAGATTTCTGGGAGATGAAATCAACGCCTTATCGGCAATCTGCCCTCTCCATCTGATCCCATTCCCCGGGATGCCCAAGGTCGAGACGCAAAAGCTCCGGCACAACCGTAGCTCTCTTCCAGTTGCACGATGAGAGCTGCTCCGTTCGGATTGTGCCGGTTCTGGCTGGGATTGGCCATGGGCCTGCTGCTGCTGCTGGCCAATGATTCCGGCTTGGTTTCGGCCAAGCGCTACCTGCGCTGTGAGCTGGCCAAGAAGCTGCTCGATCCGCCTTACAGGTTCGATCGATCGCTGCTCTCCAATTGTGAGTTTATATTCGACTTTTATATTATAAAAACCACTCATAATTCCCTTATTCTTTCAGGGATCTGCCTGCTGGAGCACGAAAGCGACCTGGACACCAGCAGGATCACCTCGAATCCGAATGGCACCCGAAACTATGGCTTGTTTCAGATCAACAGCCGCTTCTGCCAGGAGGGCAGGCGCGGCGGCATCTGCAATGTCAAGTGCGAGGGTAAGAAACTCTGATTGTTGTCGGGATAATCTTAACACCCGGTATGTATCTCCTCCACCTGGCAGATCTTTTGGAAGAAAATCTAATGGAAGCCTCGGTCTGTGCCAAGCGGATTCATTCATCGGATGGCTTTCAGCATTG
Organism: Drosophila leontia; assembly: GCA_008042735.1. NCBI lineage: Eukaryota > Metazoa > Arthropoda > Insecta > Diptera > Drosophilidae > Drosophila > Drosophila leontia. Next base: position 35,430 of record VNKB01002738.1, on the reverse strand, counting down.
GAATGGCTGGCAGCGTCATTGTCGAAATACCCAGAACCTGCCGAATCTGAGGGTCATCTGTGGGATATAAATAAAGTTTTAGTTATTAAATATTAATATTAAAAGTTAAGTTATGCTTTTAGGTGCTTTAATGTGGGATTACTGACTCTGTAAGTTAAGAACTTGGGGATAAGTTCAAATATTAATTTAAATGAAATAAAAAGGGTTCTTTAATGGGGTCTTTAATTAATTTTAAATCAAAAATTAGCTGCTGAAATGACTGTAAAATATACAAAAACCATAATAAAACAAGAAAGAAAGCTAACTTTGGCCAGCCAAAGTTTGTATACCCTTGCAGGTAACAATTAAAATATATCATAACTAAGCCAAAAATGCATTAATTTCGATTCGGAAAGCAGTTTTGTGTTAGCTTTTATTAATTTAAAAAAACTGCATACCAAATTTAAAATTTTAAGAAATCAAAATTTGTGGCCATTTTTGCTTATTTTAATGATGTAACCCCTTATCAAATTTCATAAAAATGGCCAAAAAATCGATTCCTTCCGGACATGTCAAGAAAGATTCGCATGTTGATGCTGATCAAGAATATATATGGTTTATGGGGTGGGAAATGATTCCTTGACTAAGAAAAATATTATTTTGTATTATAAAATCTTATTTTTTTATATTAAAAAACTTCTTGATTTTTTTTTAAATTAAAAATATCATAACTCGGCCAAAAGAACATTAATTTTAAATCGGAAAACTGTTCTGTGCAAGATTTTCTACAGTTAATAAATCTGCATACTTAATTTAAAAATTTTGAAAATTCAATTTTTTATCAAAATCAAAAATTTTAATGATGTAACCCCTTATAAAATTTTGGAAAAATGGCAAAAAAATCGATTTCTTCCTGACATATCTAGAAAGATTCCCCTGTTGATGCTGATCAAGAATATATATATTTTATAGGGTCGGAAACGTCTCCTTTACTGCGTTGCAAACTTCTGACTGAAATTATAATACCCTGCAAGGGTATAAAAATAAATAAAGGCAAAACTTTAAAAGCCTTTTTTTTTATATATTAAAATACCCTTATATATAATAAATACAATTAATATTCATATTAAATCAATAAAAGGTTTTGTAATAAATGTCAAGCTAGTTTACCTTTGCTTAAAAATAATAATAAACAATTAATTAAATTATAATAATAATTAAATATTATAAATTAAATAAAAACACTGTGGATCCTGAATTATATATATATCTGTAATAATTTTGTAAATAAAGCTTTATTTTCAATTAGGAAAGCTGTTTTTTTTGTTTATTTTTATTGTGTTAATTAATCTGCATAATTTCTTTTTTTGCTATTATATGACCTCAAGAAGACCAAAAAAAAAAGTTGTATCCATATTTTTATAAATATTTTTTTTTTTACAAAACTTAGTTTATAAACACCACATAAAAAATATTCTAAAAATATTTTTAGAGCTTATATTAAGTTCAAAAATTAAAATAAATAATATATAGGTATATATGAGGGATCGTAATCATTATAAGTAAAAAATTTTAAATTATTGTTTAATTAATTAGTTTTTTAATTTTATTATATTTAGCTTACTATTAATAATTTATAATTTTATAATTACTTAATAACTCAAAGAATAATAATAATTAATTAATATAATATAATATATAATATATAATTATTAATATATAATATTTAATATTAATATTATTATTGTTATTTTTTATAATTATTATTTATAACATAAATATTTTCAAGTTTAGACCTTTTAAGGTCTTACCAAAGCCCCCAATCCGCCAGAAGATATTTTTCAAAGTAGCTCTCTTTACTCAGAGAGGTTCCCGAGAGGTCTCATTATCACTCAGTGAGCAGCGCAAGCTTTGGGTTCCTCTCTCCAAAGCTTCTAGCTTGAGCTTTTCCGACCAGGTTGAGTCACCGCATGAAATAATGCTCGTCTCCGCAGAGCTTACGTGGCCCCACGGCGGAGATTTCATTTGGCGACATCGGCCGAACGACTCGGAGCGTTTTGTCGGCCGAAAAAAAAAAGTTTTCTTTTCGTTCAATTTGGCAACGTGTTCAAAGAATATATTCTATACAAAACTAAAGTCAGTAAAAACTGAATAAAAATAGAAAAGTCTTAAGTCCAGTGCCCAGTGCCACAGAGATACACTCTCTCCAAATAGTAATATTATATATATCCAGAGATATACAAAGTATACTCCATGCGCAGCTGTCATTACATAAATGCAGTTATCTACATGTGATATTGTGCTAGATCCCCTGAGACCCCTGAAAAATATATATAATAATAATATACCTATACACCTGATACCTCTGATACCCCTGCCCCTGAACCTGAACCCAAACCCAAAACCCTTGAAGAGATTGCTCCTGATCTTCAGTGGAAGATCAGTCGTTGAGCCGAGTTTTAAGTGTTTAAAGTTGAAGCTATAAATATGTACAATCTCAAGTGTATGCTTATTTTTTGTTTTTGTGCTCAAGTCCCCCCAAGATCTCAATATATAATATATAAAGAAATTTCCAAAGGAAATTCTGACATCTACATCCCGATATTTAATCTTAGAAATATATAGGAAATATTTAAAAAATAAATACAAAATATATTCAAAATATATTCAAAATATATACAAAATATATACAATATATATGTGAATAAAAAATATATTTAAAATATTATATAAAGAAATCTATTTTATATTGTGTTGGGTGGTAAAAATGAAAAGAGATTTCTTATAGAGATCTTGAAAATATATAATATGTTTTGAGTGTTCTTTCAGATATAAATATGAATATTAATAATAAAATTAAATTTTAAAGAAAACTTCTTAATGAAATTCCAAAGAAATTATTACAATTATATATAAAATATATAATATATTCTCTAATGAAATAATATTCAAGTTCTGTGAAGCTATTACGAAATTTGAAGGAAAGTCATGTGAAATTATTATCAATTTCGTAAGATTGTGAAATTATGAAGCACTGGAAAAAATTATAGTGAAGCCTTAAGAAAATTAATGAAAATTGTTGTTTGTTTATAAAAATATATAAAAATTTCTTAAATATATACATATGTATATAGTATAATATAAATATGAATAAATATATATATGTATACATATATACAAATTAATATTATATATAGAATTTTAAACTCAAGTGATCTTAAAATATTGAATTTAATTTTTATATATTTTAAATTATATATCAAAAATATGGTAAAATCTTTTTAAAAAGTGATCTTTAACCTGCTTCTTCAAACGGATTCCCTGAATATAAATAATAATGAAATATAAATAAATCTAAAAAAATCTAAATAAATCTAAAAAATATAAAATATATAAAATATAAGTATATAAAAAAAAATAATAAATATAAATAAATCGAAATAAATCTAAAATAAATCTAATAAAATCTAAAAAAAAAATCTAAATAAATCTAAATATATATAAAAAATATAAATAAATCTAAATAAAGCTAAAAAATTCGAATAAAATCTTTAAAAAATCGAAATATATATAAATAAAACCCAGGTTTGATTTTTCAGCAGATGAAGCGATCAAGTAAATGCATGAGGGATCTTTACGCTAAAGTTCCTGGAGCATTATGTTGATCTCCATCTTCAAATCGATGCATGAATGATGCCCTGCAAAATGAGTTCGTTTCCATTTTGGGAGACTGTAACCTTTGCAGGTGAATTATCCCCCTGTTCTAGACCTTTCTTATTATATTTCCTTACATTTTCCATATTTTCTACATTTTTCTATATTTTCATAAGCTTGCGAAATGCAACATTTGTTTGGATCACCTTACAGGCTGGCTGTTGTGGGGCTATTTCATCACAGGGCGAAATAAATGCAAAAAATTCCCCACCGCCTGGCCTTTGGGGGGGCTTTGTTTGCGTCTTTTTTAGTTGTTTTTTTTTTCTGTTTTTATTTTTGTATATCGAAAACGACGCCAAATCCACGTAGTTGATAGTGAGAATTGCAAAAACAAAACCCATACTATCACAGGTCTAGCTTGATTGCTGTGAGAGAGAGAGGGAGAGAGAGAGAGCGGTCAGCTACAGTGGAGACTGGCTAAGGGGAAAGTTTAATCAAGATTATTATATATTATATAATTTTATAAAATTATCAAGGGAAAGTAATATCTGGCTTACAAAGAAATCTTAATCTTAAATACCAAAACCTAAAAACTTTTGTAATTTTAACTATTTCTGCTTACTTTATTTTCTAATAAATATACTGATTATCTATCTATTATTTTTTGCAGCTTTTATTTGGCTGTATAATAAATATTTAAAACAATAATAAAATACCTAAAAATGTAAACATATTTTTAAGTACACAACACTGATGAAATTCCTTGTAGTTTACCCCTAAGGAGCAAGCTCCACTGTACTCCAATCGCTCTCCCTTTGTCTGCGACGCATATTTCGCACTGTTCCGACTGTTCTCAGGCCCCGATTTACCTCTGCCCCCGCTTCTCCGCCGCTCTACGCCCTTACCCCCTCCAACGAGTTAACGCTCTGCCGGCGCCAGACGCCGACGGCCGACGTGGTAGTGGGTTCTCGGAGCGTATAAAAGTTGCCGGCCGGCGAGCGTTTGTCATCAGTTTGCAAGCCTTCCAGCTTTGTAGAGAAACCAACCAACAAGTTCTCAGCGAGAAAAGCCAGAAATCGACAGGGAAAACTATTCCAAACAAAGAAAATCGCACTTAATTACACCATTGAGGGAAATTCATTCCAAAACGAATCCTTAGCCATGAGCGAGTTGACCAGAGAACTGCGGCAGCAGCCGGAGCAGCAGGATGTCGTCGAGCTGCTTGACTGCGACATCGAATTCGAGGAGAATCAGTCCCCCGTGGAGGTCCAGGAGGCAGCCAAGATCCCGGCTAGTTCGGCCAAGCTCTTCACCAAGGCCCTCAAGAAGGTGTCCAAGGTGCAGCGCATGCTGGAGCAGGCACGCATCCTGCTGGCCGAGGAGCAGGAGCAGGAGCAGGCCACCTCCAAGAAGGACCAGAAGAAGACCAAGAAGCAACAGAAGAAGCAGGCCAAGAAGGCCAAGAAGCTGGCCAAAAAGCAGGCCAAGAAGAGCGCCGAGGGAGAGATCCTGGCGGAGGAGGAGGCGGTGCCCCCAGCTCGTTCCCGTTCGGACAGCGTTAGCTCCACCTCGAGCTCTTCCAGCTCCTCCAGCTCTTCCAGCTCTAGCTCAAGTTCCAGTTCCAGTTCCAGTTCTGGCGAGGATCAGGAGCTCAACTTCTATGGCTACGGCTGGGGTCGCAATCCCTGGCGCCGGGGACCTCATCATTGCCGTCGTCACAGCATTGGCCATAAGCATGGCAAGCATCATGGTCATCATGGCAGGAGACATGGTCATGGACACGGGCATGGACATGGACATGGTCATGGTCATGGACATGGTCATGGACACGGACCTCGCCGCCATCACCTGGGACCCCATCACTTTGGACCCCATCACTTTGGTCCCCATCACTTTGGACCCCATCACTTTGGTCCCCATCACTTTGGACCCCATCCCTTTGCCTACGATCGGCGATCCTGGCTGGGACCTTGGCAGGATCAGTGCCAGTTTTTTCGGTGGATGGGCCTGCCGTGGGCCCCAGAACCAATCACGGACTGCCGCAGCCGGAGGAGGAGCCGATCTCTGTCTAGATCCGCCTACCCAAATCGTGGAGATTTTGGACTCGGACACGTCTACGGACACGGATACGGACACGGACATGGCCACCCGGGTCGATCACATGACCGTCGAGTAGAGCGCTCTAGCTCCTCCAGTTCCAGCTCGGAGAGCGACCAGGAGCTCAGGAAGAGGAAGAAGAGCAAGAAGCACAGCGGCAAATCTAGGTCCAGGTCGAGCTCTAGTTCTAGCTCCAGCTCCAGTTCGAGTTCCAGCTCCGAGGAGGAGAAGAAGATCAAGAAGCAGAGGAAGCAGAAGGGCAGGAAGCAGCGTAGCAGCAGCTCCTCCTCCTCCTCGTCGAGTTCCTCCAGTTCCAGTTCGGACAGCGAGGGAAAGGTAGAGAAGAGGCACCACAAGCGCGGTCATCATCATGGCAGACCGCATCATGGCCCACATCATGGCCCACATCATGGCCCACATCATGGCCCACATCATGGCCCACATCATGGCCCACATCATGGCCCACATCATGGCCCACATCCTGGCCATCACTTTGGCCCCCATCATGGTCATGGACCGCATCGCCGAACAGACTTCCCCTGGCCTCATCATGAACCTACTAAGCTCCTAGCTCCTTCCTTTGGACTTTCTCCGCCTGCCTTTGGACCACCTCCACCAGAACCTTTTGGCCCGCCAGCACTTGGCCCGGATTGTCGTCGTCGCGGACGCTCTCTGTCCCGTTCCCATCACCCGGAGAGAGCCCACTCCAGACCAGGCTCTCGTTCGCACTCCCGATCGGAGGAAAAGCCAAAGGAACACTGCCAGAAGAAGAAGAAGGACAACAAGGGCAAGGATAAGGGCAAGAAGAACAAGAAGCACCACAAGCATGGACATCATGGCAAGCATCATGCTTAGAGCTCCAGGATGACCCAAAGATTTATCAATATTCCTTCAATATTAGAACTATATAATCCTTGAACTATAATCTTTAAACTAAAATCTTGTATCCTTTGATCTTTTATTCTTCAATCTTTTATTCTTCAATCTTTAATCCTTTAATCTTTAATCCTTTAATCTTTTATCCTTCATTCTTGTATCATTCTTAACCAAAAAACAACTTTAAATATATAACCAAAAGCTTTATTATTATCTAAAAAAAACACACCAAAAAAGGAAGAAAATGTAAAATACAAAAAATATATAAATAAAAATAAAATATATAAACAAAAGAAAAATTAGTTGTATTTTTTGGGAGAAATGTGGCTTACATTAAAATATATTTAAATTAATATATATTTAAAGAAATACAAATAAATAAAAATATTTAAAAAAGGAAATAAAAAAATATAGAAAAATATAGAAAAATGTATATAAATAAATATATATAAATATTTTAACATTAAAGTTAAGGAAATATAAAAATAAAAACAAAAAATATAAATAAAAGTAAAACTAGTTGTGTGTTTTGGGAGAAATGTGGCTTACATTAAAATATATATAAATAAAAATACATAAATAAATATACATATATAAATATACACACAAATATTTAAAAATTTAATTTAAAAAAATTACAAACTATTAAAGCTTGTTAAGCAATTATTACCACCAATTACAGTCTTCTATTTTTGTTTTTTTTTTGGCAAAGGTTAATAATATTCCACATGCTAATTCCCCTTAATTTATTTTCCAACTCGCTAGGCGTGTGTTTTCAGGGATTAGAAATCATTTGAATTACATTCCAGCCTCTCTCTCTCTCTCTCTGTCCCTCCCATAATTATATTATTTAATTATATTTGACCATTCGGTTGACTGAATGATTAAATTGCATTATTAATGCATCGACTGCGATAAAGATATGTCCGCCAAAGCGAAAACAAAGCGGACAAAGCGGACAAAGCGGTCAAAACAACAGAAATTAATCCCCAATTTAAAATAAATAATAAATAATTATGGCATCGTGAGTGTTGTTCCCAAAGAGATAGTGTTTGCTGGTCTTACATGACATGACGAAGCGAAGCCCTCACCCCGATAAGATTCGAGGGTATTCCTGGCCAGGTTTTACCCACACCCATGACGCGGCCGATAACTTGCATTGCTCGATAAGGCCAGGGAAAATGATAAACACCATGTTTTGCAAAGTTTCACCTGCTTGAATGCACAGGTGAGTGTGGGGGGAAAACACATTAAAGGGCCAAAGGCAGCCATCAATTAGCTGCTAGGAACTAGGACAACCTGTCGATGTTATCGAATGGTTAGTAGAATGGGTGGTAGAATGGGTGGTAGAATAGTGAGGGAAGTTGGCAGGAAGAATGGCTAGGACTTCCCCTGGAAGTAACCAAAAAGCGGGAACACTTGCTGGATAGCTGTTCTCATTTTCAGAGGGGAAACTCAGCCGTTCTCGGTCTGGAACTTGACGGAATAGTAAAAGCCCCTTTTAAGAAGAGGTTGCTGAAGAAGCAAGTGGTAGTGGTTCTAGTAGATATATAGATAGATATATAGATAGATAGATAGATAGATAGATAGATAGATAGATAGATAGATAGATAGATAGATAGATAGATAAATAGGTCGATTTTAGAGGGTTTTTTATTAATATTTTTACCCTTGAGGGGTATTATTATTTCATTAAAAAGCTAAAAACTCAGTGAAGTAATCATTTCCGACCCTATAAACCATATATATTCTTGATCAGCATCAACAGGCGAGTCTTTCTAGCCATATGGAAAAGAAAAAAAAATTTCAAAAATTTTTTTCCCAAAATTTGATAAGGGGTTACATCATTAAAATCGTAAAAAATTGGAAAAAAATTTGAATTCAAAAAAATTATAAATTTAGTATGCAGATTTGTTAGCGTTATAAAATCTAACACGGAACAGTTTTCCGATTTAAAATTAATGGATTTTTGCCTTAGTTATGATCGATTTATACAAAGTTTTATTTTTTAATAATAATATTAATATTAATATTTTATTTTTTATTCAGGTTTGTTTTATATTTTATTAAGATTTATTTTATTTTTTATTAGTGTTATTTTTATATTTTATTAAGGTTAGAATTGGAGTTTTAAACATTTAGTGAGCCTTGTCCTTTTTTTAATCAACAAAATGTTGTTTTTAAAATGAAGATTGTAAGTTATAGTTGTTATAATATTAACTAAATTATTTTAAAATGCTGTTACATATATATATAATATGTTTTAAAATTATTAAAATAAAATTAAGTAATACAAATAATAAAAATATGAAATATTACAAATAACAAATATTAAATATAAATTTTTAATTATTTTAATAATTATTTTTAATAATTTTATAAAATAAAAATATATATTTTATATATAAATATTACTACAAATATTAAAAATGTGAAAACTTGCTTTGTGTTGATTTAAAATGTTGCTTGGCAATTCGAAAACTCTATGGTGTAGCTTATTTAATTTTATCCCTATTATTTTTAGATATTTTTACATTTATTTTTAATAAAATTTAAATTGAAAATCACTTGATTTATAAATATATAAATGAAATACACTGAAATGCCTGCTTTGCATAGGGTACAGCCTTCTCCTGCTGGCACTAAGCTTAAGGGAGCGCTTAAGAGAAAACCATAAATACTGGGAACAGTTGACTGGGAACACTTCGACTGAGAACACACCTGACTGGGAACACGCTGGCTTAGAACACACTCTACTGAGAACACCCCCCGACTGAGAACACAGCTGACTAGGAACACTCCGCTTGAGAACCAAATTTGACTGGGATCAGTTTCCCTAATTAATGGACGGCAAATGGGAATTGCTTTTGTCTCTAGCCCGTCTGGCAGATCGCGTGGGAAGGGAAGGCGAGTGGAAAGCAGAAGGAAGGCTGCCAGGCAGGAAGGGGGTGGCAAGGAGAAAGCGTGGGAGTGGGAATTGTACGCCCCCAAAGTGAAAGCCACTGACCGGTTAGTGGGTCTTTGTGGGTTAAGTGCTGTTTAATAATGAAAGGCGGCACAAACTAAGGCAGTGAATAGTTCACTTTCCACTGTCCTGTGCACTAATTCTTCAACTAACTTCTCTACTATCTTTTTTTATATATATTTTTGCAATTTTTAGGAAGTATTACCAATGACATTCCAGTTTTTAACCAGGAAGTCCTTGATATACTGGGAAAATCTCGATTAAAATCGGCAGGCAATTCTCACCTTTTACCTTTCCGCCGACCACAATCAACAGGTGAACGCATAAAGACACACCACCAAGGACACACACACACAGGCACACACACTCCAAGCTGAGGGCGTAAATTTTCAAAGGAAAACTTTATTCAATTTTTGTGACATTGTGACAGGGACAGGCGCAACTTTCCGCAGTTGCCCTTTTCTTTTTTGTTTCTTGTTATGTGTGTGCTTTTCTGCTGCTTTTCTTTTATTTATGTATGATGTTCTCTTGCTGACATTTGGCAAAGTTGATTTGTTGTTTAATCACTGAAAGAAATATATTTAAATATAAAAATAATAATAAATCTATTTGAAGGGGAATTTCAGAAATTTTAAGTCTTTTGTGGCTTAAAAAATATATTTAAAAATTTTCCAAAGCAAATATATAATTTTAATAATTATAAATATATATTCTTTTTAACAAATATATAATTTTTAAGGCTTAAACTATATAAATTTCATAGTTTTCTTACCTTAAAAAGAAGTGTGGCTTTCAAAAGTGTATAAAAAATTCTCTTAAAAAATATATAAAAAATTCTCTTTAACAAATATATAATTTTTAAGGTTTAAACTAAATAAATTTCATAATTTTCTTAGCTCAAAATATATTTTCCCTCAACTTTTTTCTCCCTGTGGCGCGCCTCGAAGGGCCCTTCCACCTTTATTTGTCATCTGCAGGTCCTTAACTCCAATGGCAAAACTGCGCTTTACTCTTAACCGTAAAAAACAAAAGGAGATTTCTGTTTTTCAATTTCCTAAAAACAAAGAGCGGATAAACTGAAACAAAAGCCCGACCAACAACAACAACAAATAATAATAAGAAAAAAAGAGGAGCATAGCAAATGAAAAGTGAAAGTGTGTGGCATGAATAGAGGAAGTTGCCGGAAGTGGATTTTTGAGCGGAAATAATTTTGCCACATGTTGGTGAAATAAAGAGGCACAAAAGGAGGAGCAGGGGGAGGGGCAGGGAAGCTAAAACAAAGTCACGCGCCAAAAAAAGTGGCGGAGGAGGAGAATCAAGTGGAGGACATGGCGCAAATCCTTCCGTTGTCGTCATTGTCGAAAGCTTAAAATTCAATATAAGCGTGCTCCATTTGCGCTTTCAGTGTCACTTGTTCAAATATATAAAGTATGTAGTATATAATATGCCATAATATATATGTAAATATTTCTTTAGATTTTTAATAATTTTCCCTTCTGGCAGGTGGAAATAGCTTTTGGGGCTTATTGTCCCTGTGCAAGTGGTGCTTGTCTTTATGAAAAATATAAACTGAATTCAAGGAAATGAACTTGGCTTATTGAAATGTATTATTATTTGAAAATAACTTTAAAATATATTCAGTTTGTGGGTGGAAAAAGGTTGATTTGCTATGAATGTATATTTTTAAAAAAGAATTTTTAATGAAAAAGCTAAATAAAGTCAAAGATTTATTTTTAGTTTAAGTTTTTTGGGTAAATTTCAATTAAATTATAATTAAAAATTTTAAAGGAAAATAAATTTTAGGTATAAAATTTAATATCTTACGTTTTTTTAGAACTTAGTTTAATTTTGTAAATTTTCTACATATTTTTTTTAAATTAAACTAATTAAAAAATAAATTAAATTAAATTTAATTAAATTAAAAAAAATTTTAATTAAAAAAACTAAAAAAAAATTAACTAAATTCTATAAAGAACTTATACCTAAAATTTTTTATTTATTAAATTTAATGTAATTTAATTAATTTAAATAGTTTAAATTTTTATTAATTACTTAATTAATTTTATTAATTTTAATTTTTTTTTTAATATGAATCTGAATGGGTTCTAAAATCTAAATTTTTTTTAAATTTTTATTTAAGTTTTTAATTTTTTTAACAAAAAACTCCTTCAAACTTTATAGGAAGTTTTATAAATACTAAGTATTACATTTTATAAAATAATATAAATTAATAAATTAACACTTAGCTTCAGAAACAGATTTCTGAAACCGTCTGTCTTACTTTAAAACTCCCAATAAAATTTCTAAATAATTTCTTAAGCATATTTTCCATGTACTTTAATTCCTGCCACAAAATTGCAGCTAATAAAGTGAAATACTTTCAAGGAAATGTAACGAACAATGGCCCCCAAAAACTCTTCGAATGCATAAATAATTCCTCCTTTTGTTGGCTGGTTTAATAAGTGACAGCCAAAAAATAGAGTAGAGAAGAGCAGAGGACCTGCAGCAGGTTTCAGCTTGCATTTCTCCTCCGATTGTTGGCAGGATAATATCATTGCAAATAAGATGGGACGACAGCAGCAGCCCTTTCATTTTGTGTGTGTGTGTCTTGTCTTTTTTCACTTTATTTTTTTTTTTTTAGTTTTTTTTGGGGACCACCAACACTTGGCTAACTGGCAAACAATGGCCGCCGTAATACAGCACAATAGATATTTGTCAGGGGGTGGGGCCCGGGCGTGCTAGGTGCGAATGCAGATACATAGAAAGTTATACGAATGTTACGTGAGCGGAATGCCAGAGCTGGGAAAACTGTAACAATGAGCGGGTGACCCCTCACCATCCTCACTCCCAGAACCATCCTCACCTTCCACTGATAACCCTTGGCCCCGTTGCAACGCATTTCGTATGCAGCGCTTGTCCAGGGCAGCGCAACCTTTACGGGTTCTGCTTTGGGGTTCTGTTCCTGGTGCCAGTTTTCCTTGTTTCCACTTTTCCACCTCCACTTTTAGCCGGGGCTAAAACAAACAGGGCGGAAAACACACGCACACGCACAGACACCCACACCCACCCACCTAGCAGTGCCCAGCAGCAACGACACGAAGATGAAGACTCGAGGATGTAAAGGCAGAGAGTGCAATTTGCAAGGACAACGTGGCGTATGAGCAATGTCTGAGGGTGAAGTTGAGGCTTTTAGATACCTTTTTGTAGGCTAAAAAGTAGATTTATTAATAGATAAATAAGGTTTATGATTTTTAACTAATATTTAAATATTTAAAAGAAACGAATTACAAGGGAAAAAGAGTAGACAACGCTGCGTATGAGTAATGTTAGCGAGAGACATACTTAATTGGTACATGAAATTCTTTTGTTAAATGTTTGTCGAGAATTTGTTTCCAAAAAATAGTACGAATATTTAAATAAATAGTTAAAAAAGATATATAAATTTTAAAATAATATTTAAATACTTAAAAGAAACGAAGACAACGCTGCGTATGAGTAATGCAAACTACAGACTCTCTCTGAAACTCATTTCATAAATGTTTCTCCCGAACTCCTTCCCCAATAATATTCCAAATATATATTTATAAATAGTAAAATTCAACTATAAAATATACCCTCCCAGAAAAGCAGGGTATTAAAAACACAAAATATTCTCTGGACAATGAGAAACTAAGCATCTCTAGGCCCTAGACCTCAACGAAAACGTAAACATTGCAATTAAAATGGACAAGACTTACAATTTCAGGGAGCAGGGACTCACTTAATCCACTTTAAGCTTTAATTGCTTATGAATATATATAGTATTTATGGGCGATCGTTTGGAGCTTGAAAAAAAATGAGAAATGCCCATCTCTTTTGACAGGAAAATGAAATTGTTAAAATTGTGTGGCTGGGCAAATGTTGCAGACAGTAAATTATAAACGGACTTGTACTATATATGCAAATAAACCATGTATGTATGTTATGTTATTGGGAATTGGATTGAATGGCCCTCAGGGGAATTGGTCAGAGTTATGGCCTTGAATGATCTATATTTATGGGTAAGCCTTTTATTTACATTTTAATTAATAGACTTTGTTTAAAGTTTTAAATCATAGCTATATTTTTTATTAATTAAAACATTTAAAACTCTTTTTTTATGTGGAAAAGTATACAAATTATTTCAATTAAATTTTTAGCTTGGCTGTGCCAAAAAAATCTGCATACGAGATGTGACAAATTTGACGCTATAAAAGCCAATTATTCCATTTACTTAGTCCTCGCTCTTGGCAAACACCCCTACACACACATCCGAAATTAAATCAAAATCTTTATTAAAACATTTTATGCAAATGAATAAATAAGCAAGTGGCGGAGGCTGAAGCCCAGCCCAGAGACTGACAGCCGTCAGAGAGATGTCCCTCTTTTTTTTTTGGGGAGGCGCGAGGCAACAGTTACGCATTTACATAAATATTACAAGGCTATTACTCGCCACGCCCCCTTCATAGGCAAATACACACACGGTGTGTGTGTGTGTGTGCATTACAATAATATGAAAATTATTTGTAATGTAATTTCAACTTAATAAATGTTCATTTTCGCATAAAGCGACAACTCATTTTACTCCAAGAGAGCCGCAGGTAAGTATTACCGAGTACACGGAGAGAAAAATTGTAAAAAATTTTGAATTAAAATTTTCAAGGGATTAAAGGTTTGAATTTTTAAATATTTAATATTTTAAATATATTTAAGAGCTTATAGATAACTATTTTATTGGCTAGATAATTTGTTTAACTCATAAAGCCTAAAAAATATAATATAAATATATTTTAAATATTATATATTATAACAAAATACTTTTAAACCCTTTTAAAAACACTTTTATATAAATCTTAAAATATATATAAATCATTAGGTAATTTTTTATATTTTTTATAGTGAACATAACTTGAAGAAAGACGCCGAAGCCCACCTGCCGTTGGTGCCTGCGTCATAACGGAAGCCGACAATGACTGTGGTAATGGTTCAGAAAGGTGTGGCTGGGGAGGGGTGTGAGTTTACAGTTAAAAATGAAAAGGTAAGTCAGGGAGGGGGGAGAACACGGATGTACAGGTAAGAAGGTAAAAGCCAAAAGCAAAGGCTGGGAGAGACAGCACGACAGGAAGTAAAGTTGTCGAAAGTGAATTTGCATAAACGTATGAAATTTTAATATTTACGACAAATTTTCAGCAACTTCCCCACACACCTCCTCTCTCACCCGCAACTACACACACATACATATATATAGGCTGTACTCTCTGCACTCAACTTTCAGCCTCATTCTCGCCGTCTTCCACTTTTTGCGTTGCATACTTTCGAGCTCGCACACAAAAAGTTTGCCCAGCCTACGGAAACGACTGGGTGCTGGCTTGTTGGCTAGTTTGTAGCTGAAATTAATAGCTATATATTTTATAAGCTAACATGAAATTTAAATAAAATTAGTTTTACTTTATAAGGTTTTCAAATTTGGATTTAAATATACAGAAATATTTATGTAAATGAATTTAAAATTAAGTTAATAAATTAATCGAAAAAATAAACGATATAAAATCGATAAGAAGAAATTAATTTATTAGTTTTACCCTAAAATTTAATGAATTTTCTATTTTAACTATTTTAGATATAAGTGCAGTTTATTATAAATATTTTTGTAAATTAATCGAAATTAAATTATTGCTTTATTCGAAAAAATAAACGATATCAAATCGATAAGAAGAAAGGTTTTGTTAAGGTGAAATTAGTATATAAGTTTTACATTAAAATTTAATGAATTTGGTTTTTTAATTATAAATTAAGATTATTAGCCAATTGTTAAAATCAATCTTAAAATATTGAAATTTATTTTCGAAATTAGATGGCTTTAAATTGGATAACATATATCGAGTATTTTGATAATTTTTTCATCAATATTTTTCATAGTTTTCAATAATTTTTCTAAATTTGAAATTTTTTAACCTATATTTAACATTTAAATATTTTTTTTTTTTGATTCCAGCGCCAACACTACCTGTTCTACCTGTCTGCTAGCACCTGAATGGCGGTGTGGCTACGTGTGCGCGTGCATGTGGGTGACAATGTTGCTTTTTTTGGGCCAAGAAAGGGAAGCTGTGGGCGTGAAGGGTGGCTCAGGCACTCACCGAGTGTCCCTAAATTGAGTTAGCACTGAATTTGGGCAATGAGCAAGGACCGTGCACTGAGTCCTGCCAAGGATAGAGCTTCTCCACCAAGCGGTTTTTCCCTGCCAGAAATTAAATCTTGCTTGAATTAATCGGCTGAATAAGTTGTGGAGCTAACGTAGAGCTGATGAATTCAGTTGGAATAATATTTATAATAAAAAAATATTACTAAATTAATTATGAAGGAGTAGAGAAAAAGAAAGTCCCAAAATCGATTTGGCCAGGTGAAAATTACCGAGGCGGAACTGTGCCCCACTTTCGGGTAATTCCTTTGGTCACACCTGCTGGGTCCCAGCTGGACTTGGAGTTGATCCAAGGATTCCTCATGGCTCATGCAAAATTCTGGCAAGTCAGGATGTGCTCTGATTCAGGTGCTATATATATATTTTTAGAGAACTTGGCTTGCTTCCCGAGTCAATTAAGATAGAGTCCCTGCGGCTACAACCCCATTAAAACCATTTGCAATTAGCGCCGCCATTTAAGTGAGATCTCTTACAATGCATCCAGAGCGACTTGTTTACCCCACATCAGTCAGTCTAAATGTTAGTTTAATCGCATCTAAAGTATCTGAAGTATCTGCTGTATATATCGCCCTGAAATTGTTTTCTAAACATTTCCAACTGCACGGACGGGGTGCGCTTTTAATGTACTTTTTAATGGCTTTTATTGCTCTGGTCAATCGGTTTTCGATTGTTTTTTGAGAAAAATCACTCTACGCACTGAAGCACATTAAATTGCCATTGAACATGGATAGCATTCGTAATCGGTGCGGTGCCGTGCGGTGCGGTGCGGTGAGGTTTGGTTTGGTTCGGTTCACTCTGCTCCTTCGACTTGTCCAAATTGGCCATTGTCAAAGTTTACTTTTTCCCTATAGATAAATATATATATCAATATATAGTATATGTAGTATATGTATATGTAGTACATACCCTGCTGTGAGGGTTTTGGTAAATTAACTCGTGAACTGCGTCAAGTGTCCTCGAATGTGTTTGCTATTTTAGTGGATTTTTTGTTTATAGTTTAATCTATTTTTTTTTTGTTGTTTTTAATGTACATTTAAGTGCCCAAAAAATAATTTTTTGGTTTTAATTATCATTTGGGTATGAAACTAAAATTTAAAAAGGCTTCAGAAAATATATATAAAAGAATTTTGGATGAATTTATAACAAATTATTAATGAAAATATATTTTAAAATTCTTTACTTTGATTTGTATATATATTAAAGTGTCAAAAATAAAGGAGTTACTATTATTTTATATATTTTATATAAAATCAATTATTTTTAAGCATTTAAAAACGATGAAAAGGCTTTAAAAAAAAAAACATTTTAAACGGTTTTAAAAAAATACATTCCAAATAATAAACAAATTTATATAAAAAATAAAATACATATATATTTTACATAAAAAATAATACATTAATTTATGTAAAAAATAAATTATATATATTTTTATACATAACAATAACAATTTATTGTACTTTTAAGTGTATTTAAAATATTCAAAAATATATTTTATTTATTTAAGTTTTTTTTAAATATTAAAAATTATATTTCATTTATTTGTATTATTTATTTATTTTATTTATTTAAAATATACATTCTTTTTAAACATTTTCCCTTTATCCTAAGGGTATACTCTCCTTTAACTTGCTTTTTTCATACATTATTTTCGTATATTTATGAGCTCTCTGGCATTTCAGATTTCATTAGATATTGATTGGCAACTTGCAGCCTTCACATGCAACATCAAAGACCAGGGGACAAGTTTTCCGGTTCTGGGCACCCACTCCCCCCCACATTTTCCGGCCCGGCGGCGACGCCGGTTGAAACCATTTAACCCTTTGACGTATCGTAAATTGATTAAGGCGAAATCAGTGCCCAGGCAATTTGCAAACATAAATGAAAAATTAAGTTGTCCAACGATATATCGAAGCTATAATAATATTTATAGGTACATACATGTACATGCACATGTTGAAAGCAAATAAGTATTTTTCATATTTTTTGTATTTTTCATATTTTTATTTTATTACAAGCAATGGCTTGGTAAAAGGTTCTGAGGGGTTTGTAAAAATAATTACAATTTTAATTTGATTTTAAAAACTGGGATAACTTTAATTGGTAACAAAATATAAAGAATATATATGAGATATATATCAGAAACTTCTTGTTCTAATTTTTGGGTTATATTTAGCCTGCAAAATCACATGTGTCTTGTGTGTGGATATTGCCTTTATTGAGTGTGTCTGCTGGCGGACAGCTTATTGTTTATGCCGATGCTGCCTGCCTGGCCTGATTGTAATTAAAACTGCTTAATTTGCTGTCAATACAAACACACTCCCCCCGTGGAGGCCGAGGCCTTTCTGCCTGTCAACACGACGCAATTAACGCTGCTCCTCTTGCCCAGAAAAATCAAGAAAAGCGAAGCGAAAAAATAAGCTGCGGCTAGTGTGATTTTCCCTTTTTTTTATATTTTTTTGGGCTTCATAATGACGCATTGGAAAATTTCAATTATGCGGCAATTCCTTGCCTTTGCCAGGGAATCAGTTTTAATTAAACGCCTTCGCTTGTCACTCTGATCGACCGATGCGGTTTAACTACCTTCTATATGCTATATATGTACTATATATATAGCATAAATACACACAATGTATCAGGATACTATGGGTGTGCTATATGAGGCTGCTGTTTGCACTCTTGACTTGTTTTATGGCCGCTTAATTGTTTGCCATGCGAACGCGTCTGTTTGGCGTGGCTTCCGTTGCAGCAGGAGAGTTTATTAAAATTCTGTCTATTAATATGCCAGGAGATTGCACTTGAATAATATATATATATAAAAATGGAGAGATTCCACTTTTTTAATATATATATATAAAAAATGATATATCAAATGGAGAGTTTTTGTGTTAAATCATACAGGAGAGGACTTTAAATTGAGTTCTTAAAAAGCGCTAGCAGTGGGAGATAAAATTTTATAAATTTGAGTTTATAATTACAATTAATTTTTGTTTAAATTGGACAAGAGATTTGCTTATTAAAAGTATGAAATATTAAAGGAAAATAATAAATATTTACGTTTTTTTTTAAGATAAATCATCAATGGGTTTAAATAATTAAAACATTTTTATCCCTTTTTTTCGTTAAAGTGAAGAAAAATTGTTCTACAAATTGGAATTTAATTTATTTCCAACTTAAAATAAATGTTTTTTGGCGTAGTTTTTTAATTTTTAAACTTTAAAAATTTTTTAAATTTCAAAACACCTTTGAGGGTATTTTATTTTCATTCAAAAGCTAAAAACTTAGTGAAGGAGTAATTTTCGACCCTATAAATCATATATATTCTTGATCACCTTTAAAAGCTGAGTCGTTTTAGACATGTTTGCAAGAAAGAAAAATTTCATAAAAATTGCAAAAAAAAAAAAAAAATTGGAAAAAATGTATATTAAAAAAATAATTTAATTAGGTATGCAGATTTATTAATCTTAAGAAAACTAACTCAGAACAGCTTTCTGAATCAAATTTAAAGCATTTTTGGCTTAGTTATAGATTAATTTTTTTTTTAATTTACAAAAACTATTAAAAAAAATGACAAAATTATTTAAAAATTGTTTGTTGTATTTTTACAATTTTATAAAATAAATATTTTTAAATACATTTATTAATAATGAACAAAATATAATCATTTTTTTCAGAAATGTCAAAAAATCAGAAAAAATGTCTTAAAAATTGGTTTAATTATGCAGATTTATTATCATTATTATTATTTATTTATTATTCTACCCTTGCAGGGTATTATAATTTCAGTCAGAAGTTTGCAACGCAGTAAAGGAGACGTTTCCGACCCTATAAAGTATATATATTCTTAATCAGCATCAACATGTGAATCTTTCTAGATATGTCAGGAAGAAATCGATTTTTTGGCCATTTTTGCAAAATTTTATAAGGGGTTACATCATTAAAATTTTTGATTTTGATAAAAATTTAATTTTTAACATTTTTAAATTAAGTATGCAGATTTATTTACTGTAGAAAATCTTGCACAGAACAGTTTTCCGATTTAAAATTAATGCTCTTTTGGCCGAGTTATGATATTTTTAATTTAAAAAAAATCAAGAAGTGTTTTAATATAAAAAATCAGATTTTATAATACAAAATAATATTTTTCTAGGTTAAGGAATCATTTCCGACCCCATAAACCATATATATTCTTGATCAGCATTAAAATGCGAATCTTTCTAGACATGTCCGGAAGAAATCGATTTTTGGCAATTTTTGCGAAATTTCATAAGGGGTTACATCATTAAAATTAGCAAAAATGGCCAAAATTTTTGATTTCTTAAAATATTAAATTTGGTATGCGGTTTTTTTTAAATTAATAAAAACTAACACAAAACTGCTTTCCGAATCGAAATTAATTCATTTTTGGCTTAGTTATGATATATTTTAATTGTTACCTGCAAGTGTGTACAATCTTTGGCTGGCCAAAGTTAGCTTTCTTTCTTGTTTTTATTTTGTATTATTTTTATAATTATTTTATATAATTATAATTCTTATTTAATATTATTATTTATTTTTATAATTTTATATTTCATTATTATAATTTAATAAAATTTCAAATTGGTTGAAGGTTAAAAAATTACTATTTTCTATTTCCTCAAGGCTTTAAGACACCCTCTCTCTCTCTGGCCAGATTTATTTATACAACTGCTTGCTCAAGAGGCCAACGACTGGGGCTTCTCCCCCACGTTGCCATTAATTAAGCCTGCGACATGTTACGTATTAAGTGGCAGCTCAGTTACCTTGGATTGCAGCCTAATCCTGCCATCGACAGGACACTCCTCCGCCGGCGATTCAATTAAAGGCTGCATTGCCAGAGCAGCCGCAGCAAATAGGAAATCAATAGGGGGAGGCGGGGGCTGTGGCAAGTAGTATGTGTAAATCCAGAGCCGGCAGTGGGTTGCGTGATTGATGTTTAGCATTTGACCCCGGCGATGGCAGATTGCCTTTCAGCTTTCACTTCAGCCAGAGCCTGGAACTGAGACTGAGCATGAGACTGAGACTGAGGCTGAGGCTGATCCTGAGACCAAGTTCCTCCTGCTACTGCTGCTGCTGCTGCTCTTCCGAGTGCATCGTTCTTTGTGCCATGCATAAATTACGTGCCACCAGCAGTCGAGGGGCGTGGTGCGCCCACTTTTCACTTTGTTAACTCTTGGAAAATTGCACACACACACACAGCAACTGTTGCTACTGGGAGTACTGGGGCAGTCGTTTTCCTGCATTTTCCGAGATAAGACAAGCGGCTTATTGTCACATCGAAATGCCAGTGAGCACGCCACAGTTGCTTCGCAATTTAGGGCCCGTCTGCCAACTGAAACTGAATTAGAAAGTCATAAATAAATAAATAAATAAATAAATAAAGCTAGCTGCTTCCTGGAACAAAGATCATATAGCAGGGCCAGAGGATGTAAGTGTAGTCAACGGTACATAAATATATAGAATAATTATTATTATTTATAATTATAAATATTATTTAATGGATATTAAACTCATATTTTTATAATTTTTTAAAATAATTTTTATAATAATATTTGAATATTTTATTTAGTTAAAATTTATATAAATAAATAAATTAATTTTTGGTGGATTATAATGTCTAAACTACTCCCTAATGAGATTTCACGTAAAAGATATTTTATTTTATATTTACTTCAATTTATTTAATTATTTTAATTTATTTTCTAGGTCTTTTCCCAACATTTCAACTAGAACCCTTTGGGAATTTTAAGCGTTGATGCGTGAGAAAAACCAAAGCAACATTTTTTAAATCCCTTTTTTTGTATTTTTATAGTGAAATCTCTTTCACAATTATTATAAATATTTTTACACATCAATAAAACTATTTCAAAGGAATATCTAAAGTGTACTTCAATTTTTTTTAAATATTATATAAAAAATGCATAAATAATAACCCTGCATTTACTTTATACCTTCCGGTAAAGTGTCCCCTCTTGAATTAATTCAGCTCTGAGGGCTCTTCAAATAGACACAAATCGGCGGCACTTAAAAAAAAAAATTGAAAAACGAAAGCTTAAAACCATTAAACTCAGCCATTAGGCCAATGCCGACCTATATTTCCAGAGTATAAATGCCCATTTCAGATGCAAGCTGCCTGTTTAAGGACCTGCCATGAGAGTCGGCCCATGGAAATTGTCGGGTTGCAGCTAATTGGGCGAAAAAACATTGGAAAATTGGCAGGGCAGAGGGCCAGACAAGTCCAGGAGTGGGAGTGGGTGTAATATGGAGTCCCTGGAATCGATTCCCTGCATTTACAATGAGCTCAATGGCAGAAGCCCAGGCACTCGGATGGCATGTTAATTAACTAAATCGCTTTAATGGCTGCTTTTATTTTTGTGTTTTTTTTTTTTTTTTTTGGGGGGTGGAGAGGAGAGAGAGCAGACCGCCGCCATTTAAATCTTCACTAAGCTGTTGAGCAAAGCGCATTAAATTGTAATGAGAAGGCGGCACAAAATGCTTACTTTTTTCCATTATTTTGCTACTGCTGCTGCCTGTTTCAAGGTCAGGGCTTGACAAGCCGCTTAAAACATTAACTTATTATTCTACGTTTCTGTTGTTGCCTTCTCCAAACAAGGGGAATTGCTTTTAATTATAACCGAGGCTGGTTTAATAGGGTTTTTTTTTTGCCTTTTTCTAGATCTTGACAAAAGTCTCTGGAAAGTACTCTCAAATCATAATCGAATCAAACATAAGTTTCTGCTGGGAGACACGCTAGGATAATGGCCATTTATTTAATTGTTTGCCATAATTAGGCCCATTAAAAGCACATTCTCCAAGAATGGCTGACAACTTTTAATAGATCCTCTCGAGCAAAAGGGGTTGCGAGGACAAGAAGCTATGTAGTACCATCTAAAGCGAGTGACAGCCGCAAGGTGTCAGAGGAACCTTGAAAGCAGGAGGAACCGACCGTGACTGCCATTGTCTACTCCTTTTGGGAGTCCTTTTCGGTTTTTGCCTGCTAACAATTGCTCATCATTTGCGATTATCAAGGCCATTTGCAATTTGTTAGACGGCATTGGGAGCCATTAGGCGGGGAGACTGAGTGTGTGTGTGTGCGACACATCTCAGGACATCTTTGTGATCAAAGTACTGCCAGAAATTGCTGGGACACAAAGGAGCAGCAGACCAAAAACTGAAGCTGAGACGTGCTAATTGCCAGCATGAACAGGCTTCCCAGTGAAAGCTGCCAAATTACATTACACATACGCCGCGTTGCCAGACGGGGAAGGATGCTTCTGCTCCTGCTCCTGCTCTTGCTCCTGCTGCTCCTTGCCAGAGGTAACACAACTTAATCAGACAATTATGCCCCGCTAATATTGAAATAATCTTGAGCTTAATGCTTTTAATTTCGCTCGTAAGCCCAAATATTGTCAAGGATATATATGCATATCCTCGATGTCGCGCGGTTGGAGTGCAAGGAAGTCGACAATTTTCAATTAAAATCGCTAGACGACGCTTGGTTAGCTACATGAAAGTGTCAGAAATTGAAGGAAGAAGCTTAAAAGAAATATATATATTTTATTTTAACACATTTATATGGCAAGTAATTCATTATTTTCTTTAAAAATGTGTGAAATAATATTATAAATAATCCAGAAAATTATAAGAAAAAATCGAAACAAAGGTAGGAATTTATTAAAAGCCTTTTTTTTGTTTAATTTAATACATAAAATATTATTTTTTTAGAATTAGAGAGTTTTTTAAATTCTATAAATATTTTAAATGATTAAAAAACCCTGGCAAAGCTTCATAAATATGAAATAAATCTCATAAATATTTTAAATACCTTTTTTGACTCATTTAATAAGTAAATTATAAATTATTAAGTATTTACTAGCATTCTAAATCCCTTAAATATTTTTAAGCATTTAATAAACCGCTGGCTTAATCTCATAAATATTTTATTTTAAAACCAGAAACTGTAGGCAAAGCTAAGCCCCTCTGATTTTCATTTTTTGTAGGCAAGTCTCTAGCTTCCTTCCTGCCAATAGTGGGGTATATGGTGTCTATAAAAAGGTTGCCCGTGGCAGGTGGTCGGCCTTGATGCCTTACCACCCACCCCCATCTCCTGCTACCCTCAACCAACGCGTGGGCAATCTGTCAGCTAGTCTGTCAGACGCTTTTTGCTGCAAGTTGCCATGCGCAACGGAAAAACCGCTGCTTATGGTGAATGCTGAGCATTGAAAGGAGGCTGCAGGCGAAGACAGTGGCCACGAAAATGCTAGAACTTGACAGGAAGACATTAGTAAAATATTTGAAAAAATTTAAAACTAAATTATCGATATGTAATAATAGATTTGTATTACCTTTTATAATTTCCAAAGGTTTTTTAGGTGTTTTTCTTTCAAATTAAACCACTGTTCGTGCAAAACACTTTACTGTTAAAAAGCAGAGAGCTAAACCTAAATGGAATTGCCCTTTGCCCAGATATAGTATACAGTTGTGGGTGTGCGAGCGATAGTTGTCTGCAGCAGAAGCCTCCGCTGCACACGCGGCGTATACGTAATGCGTATACTTTATGGGTGGGTTATCTGTGTGCGTGTGTGTGTGTGTGTGCAGTCTATTGAATTATCCTGTGGCCCTGGGTCCAGTATATAGCACAATATCACATCAGCTCGCATTAATTTGGTTTAGTTTATTCCTTTTTTTTTTTGCAGAGATGATCCCGCAGGCCACGAAAGTTGAGCCAGAGAGTGAGCTCCTCCGTCCAATTAATTTGCCGGATACACGAGTCCCGAGGTAAACCTTTTGTAATTCCATTTTGTAATTGTTGATGAATTATGACTAATTATAAAAGTTGTGTGTTCTCTCTGTGTAGTGGTTTACTTTTCATTTGCTACCGAAAATGGAAATATTTCTCATAATTAAGTTGTATTTTTGCTTTTACAAAATTCCATTTAAAGTTAGTTTAGCTGAACTAATAACTAGTTTTTTGTTTCAGCTTTGATTTAAATTATATTTTTAATATTTTCTAATATTTTCCATGATTTTTATTAATTTCTGGCATTTCAGCAACCACAAAGTTGCATCTTTTTTACTGCAGAAAATTGCCAAGGATTGCGGAAAAGCGATTGCAAATTCTCTACTTGCTTCCAGCCATTTATATACATATATATATTTTTTGTAATATATATTTGTAAATATATATGTTATATAGAGAGAGTACAATGTTGGTCCCATGTGGAGCCTGAGCTTGTGGTCCTCGGTGGGATATCGGCACGCACACAGCATAAGCAAATGCATAACAAGTCTCCCGACACACAGACCGCACACTCTACACACACCATGCACACACCATACACCCCTCCCCCCCATACACATAACAATAACCGAGATAAGTAATAGCAAATTGCTGGCATCGTTCACCCCCCCACCACACACTTGTCTCTGGCATCTTGAGGGTATTTATAGCCCCCGCCTCGGCGCCCTGCGGTTAGTGTCTCCTAATTACTGCCACTGCCACTGCGGTAATCATGATTTAAGCGCTAATCTAACCCCCTGCCAGCTTGCCTGCGCCTATGTCCTTCGGTGGGGGAGATGATAACCCTCTCGATTCACATACATACATATATAGTCAAAGCATGTCGCCTATGCAAATGAACAAACGAGGCGACAAAGATAAGGCAGGTGAGGTTTTTGTGGACAGCCCAAGGAGTCGAAAGTGGTATACCCTGTATTGAAAATGGAAACTTATCGATACTAAAATCGTTTAAAATATTTTTAAAAAACTTTTGTTAAATAGATCTTTACAAAAATATACAATTTCTTAATGTGAATTAAATTGAATTAAATAAAAAAAACTATCAAAAGTTTTACGGAGACAGTGGAGAAATAAGAAATGCAATTTAAAATCGATAAAATCGATATATAGGTATTAAAAATGCTTTAAATTGTTAAATATTTATATTATTAGCTTTATTTTATATTAAAAAATATAAAACTATATATTTTAAAGCTTTAAATTCTATTGAAAATGTTTGCCAAGAATCAGAGATCACGAGGAAATGTTTGATAAAATATAGGTTTATCGATAAACCATCTATTAACACGTAAGATTGTGTTAGCTTCAAGGCAAAGTAACTCAGAATTAACCTAATTTCAAAGAAATATTTTAAATAAATATATAAAACTATAAAATCTTAACTCTTAAATTAATTAAAATATAATTCTATATATTCTATATATTATTAAAAATTTATTTCAATATTTTCCAAAGGCCCCAAACTCTTTGAATAAATAAAAACCCCAGCCAGAGGTAGCATATCGAAAGGGGATAAAAAGGCATTTAAAGCAAATATGTTGAATTCAATTTGTTACGCACACACAGAAGACCCCTACACCTTGAAAATGCCCACGGGGGAGGGGAGGGTGTACACACACACACACACACACACTAAGAACCCGTGGAGCTTGTTTGTTGGTTGTCAAAGAAATACCAATACGACAAATACACGCATTGTGAGCAGATATTTTGCCACTTCCGTCTTTTAGCCCCGCAGCTGCGAACCGAAAATGTTGGAATGGGAAATGACTGTGGGTTTAAATAGGTAACGGAAATAGTCGAGGGTTAAAATACCCTCGAGGGAGTCTTGAAAAGAATACTTGAGATACTGTCAAGTGGTGGAGTTGTGAGTTTGTTGAATGAAAATTATAATCATTTAAATAAATCTCACTAAAACCTTTAAGTTTAATAATTACAAGGTATATATAATAATATAATCCTTTTTCCTTTATTAGGAAATAGAAATCCAAGGAGTGGCTGCCTTCCTTTCCATTCATCTCATTGCCAAAAAAAGTAACAACAACAGCGGAGAAATGATTGAAAACAGGTAAATATAGAACATCTAGGACATCCCATAGACCGATGACGCACACAGACGCCGGATGGTTGGATGGATGGATTTTTGAGCTCCTTTTAATAGCAGTCGAGAATTTGAATGACAAAGTCAAGATGACAACGGCTGGCAGCAAGCCGGAAACAAGAAGTCCCGCCAATGCAGGGAGGCAACTCAAAGGATTCGGCTTTGAACAGCATTGAGATATCATCCTTGCACGTGTCCTGTCCAAAAAATATACAAATCAATTGAATGGATTGAGAATAAGATCAAAAAATAGGAAATAAGAAAGGAAAGAAATAGAAATAAAATAAGTAAAATAAGATCAAAAGTATAGCCATTGATGGGTTTTTATTTGAACAAGAATTTATTTAAAATATTTTAGATTACACAAAAAGTATAGATTTTATTTTAAATTATATAAATCTTAGTTATTATTATTGAAAACAATAATGAATTGATAGTTACATTGCTCTCAAAGCCACACTGTTAAAAAACAAATGTTACTAATTTTTTTTAAATTATTTCTTCAATTTTAGAATTTAGCATGCAGGTTTATTAACCTATTAAAAAGTATAAAAGAATATAAATGTATAGAAATTAATCAATAAATAAATAATTATAAAAATAAAGACAAATTTATTTTAAAAAAAAGTTCACTTTCATAACACTATAATTCCCAACTAGTTCTAGCATCTTCTGAGTAGTAACCCAGCTGAATGTTGAAGTCGAGTGGAAGATGTAGTGTGGTGCTGTGGTGGCGTGGTGGTTCTTCTCTCCTTAAAGACCTGCTACTTGTTGTGTTGCTGTGTTTTAGAGTACCCTCTCTGTTTTGTAGTTAAGAGTTTTTTGTTCATATTTAAGAGGAAGACAGAGAAAACGATCAGAGAGACTTTGAGATCACAGAGAAATCAAGGAGAATGATCAATCAGAGGAGGCAACTGGACAAATGTGAGTAAAAAAAAATGACAAGGTTAACAGTTTTAAAGCCAAAATGTATCCTTTCTCAATGCTCCCATAGCAAACTGCCAGGGCAAGCATACTTCGGCCTGCGGAAGCTAGCTTCCCTTCTTGTGAATATAAATATTAAAAATATTAAATATAATCTGTTGCGGATATTGATGTCTCCATCGAGGCTGAAACTCATAAAAAACAATACATTACGCCGAGAGTCCAATTAATAAGCGGATATGGCCGATAATTGTGTGGAGGATAATGTGAGTTTTAATGAAAATCAGCGAGATATCTTTAATAAACATTAATCGGACACACGGATAATTTAACAGCAGCGGAAAATATCAATTTAAACAGAGAGAGAGAGAGAGAGAGAGAGAGAAAGAGGAAGCGACATGCTCATGGGATTAAGGTGTTGCGACAAGTGATTCCAAGGATTCCCCACTTGACATCGGATTTGGCAGGAAAACATTTCGATTTCGATTCCGATTTCGATTCCCCAGTCGAAACAATGCAAATTGCAGAGCTCCCTGATGCGATTTACGTCCGTTCGAGTGTTCGTACACAGTTTCCAATCGGATTATCCTGGCCTTGTGCAGTGACAGCAACACCTCTGCCATAATTGAGGCTCCTCGCAGGACGACTCTTTCGTCGAGGCTGGAGACTGGTCTCTCTTCCGGAGACATGCACACTGCAGGCGCTCGCTCTCGCTGTCCCCCAGGCATATCAATCACTTTGAGCCTTTGTGCCGCAATTGTGCTGACCAAATTCTATGAAATTGAATTCAAACCGCCTTGCACTGGATACTGGATACCCTATAATTGGGCTGAGGTGAGGGTAAGCTGGGTTAAGAGGGGGATTTTTTGAGTTATTTTTGGGAATAAAATGTAATTTATTAATTTGAATCTGAAGAAGGTCTCGTAATTGTATTTAAATTATTTAAATAAAGCTTGCTTAATCTTAAATATATTATTTATAATTTAAATTTAATTAAAATGACTTAAAAGTTTTTTTTTTTTTTAATTTTTATGTATTAAAAATGATCTTAAATAACTCCCTTATTTGAAATTCATTCAACTTTTCCCCTATACAACTTAAAGACTTCTGTCAAAAGTTAATTTAATTAATAAATTATAAATTCAAAATAAATTTAAATATTTAAATAATTTATTTACAACCCCTGTAATATTTTAAGCCTTTCCTTGTTAGCATTCCCCTCTTCGATATTTGTGTTCACACTTTTTTGAGTCTTGATTCTTGGTGAGTTTTGTGGCTCTTTCATCTTTCCGTTCCGTTTGTCCTGCCAAGTCCTGGGCAGGGCGACTTCCTGACTGAAATACTGATGCGAGGCGACTCCGTAACCGTATCCGTATCTGGCCTGCCCCAGGCAGCAGTGCAGAAATGCAATTATAATGCCAGCAGTAAATGCAACTGCAACACGCAGAATTCAACAGAAACTGCAACTTTGCATATCAAAGCCAAGCCGGTGTGTGTGTGGGAGTCCTTTTCCCGGGGCCAAAATCTGTGGGAACGCCAAGTTGACAGGCGAACGTGTTTGGGAGTTTTTTAAGCCGTCTTTTTATATTCACATTCGTTTCAGAAACTTCAGTTGCAAAGACAAAAATAAAACATCGAAAGGCTTTAGTTTCCAATTTGATTAATACTTACGACAATTTTGGCTCAAGTGGGGACAGTATTGAATGTTTTAAGGAAAGCCACATCTGAAGAAAAAGTCTAAAAAATTATTTAAAAAATTTAAAAGAGGGTAAAATAAATTTAAAAAAATTATAAACAATATTTTAAGAGGGTAAAAAAATTTACAAACTTTAAACAACATTTTAAAAGGTTAAAACAGCTATAATTTCTTTAGTTTGCTTTTTTATTTTAAGGTTTTTATGGAAATTGAAAAGCTAAAGTTTAGTTTAAGAGTTCACCTCACCCAAGTTGGTCCTCTTTTTTGTCAGTGCCTTTCAAAAACCACTTGAAACAGGACTTATTGATTCCAGGACTCGCCAGATTGCACTCATAAAACGGGAATCTAATCGAGTGGCTTCTAGTCCTGCTTCCTCCCCAGGACTCAAGACTTGTCCTGGCAACGGCAGACGGAATGTTTATAAATATGGATACAGGTCGGAAATGTGACAAGGAAGTCAATTTCTCCTTTTGTTTAATCCCACAAAGGGCAGGGCAGGGCAGAGCAGGGCAGAGAGCCTAAAGTGGAATTTTCCAGCAGACAAGAGTCGTTGAACCGAGGCAGCTGCTCTTCTTCTCCTCTAATTGTTATCCTTTGGCCGAAAATAACTGAAAACCAGAAATGGGGAGGGAGGGGGTCAACAAAGGATCAATCACTGGCACACAAATCGAATCAGGGTTCAATAGAAAAATAACCGAGCGGGGAAATTAAAAAGCAGCCTCTGGACGAGTAAGAAACTGATAAGGAAATTGCATTTCCACGGCAAAATGCTTTTCTTACATGTACCGCCCGGGCGTCCCTACCATAAAAGTTAATGACTTTTGCCATTTTTGCGCATTTTTTGGCGCTGGCAAAAAAGTCAATGACCAAAATGCCACCGAAAGCATAAAAAAGAAACCGCATAGCTTAAATCATAAAACAAATTTTCTAGATGTTCGGTGAGGGTATAGCAGAGTTTCTTGGCTTTTTCCCAGGTTTTGGCAAGGTTTTGGGAATTTTTTTAAAATTTATTTACTTGAGTTGTTAAGATAAAGCTTATTTTTTGTGTGTATATATTTTTTTAAGGGGTTTAATTTTACATTTTTCAAAGATTAATTTAAATGGGTTATAAACCTTTTACTAATTTATTACAAAAATAATTTTAAGAGTTACTTTTTACTATGATATTAATATATAAATTAATTTCAAGATTCACCTAAACTTTTTTTCCTTAAAATCTTAAATTTATTAAAAAATAATACAACGAATTTTTACTATGATTTTAATATGTAATTAAATTTCAAGATTCCCCTGAACTTTACCTATTTTTTTCCTTAAAAATCTTACATTTTTAAAAGAAAAATCCTACTGGAAAATGTATCTCTCACTAATTAAATAAAAAATAATTTTAAGAGTCACCTTCAACTAACATATTAATATATAAATAAATTATAATTACTACCCTATTAACCGCTTAAAAAGAACCCATAAAGAGCATTTGATATTCACCTTCCTTCTCATGTGGAAGCCCAGCATCCCGACTCTGGTGATTGAGTAAGTTCTCCAAAGACGAAGATGCGGTTAAATCTGGATGACCGTGTGCATGTGGGCTGTGACTGGGACTAGGACCTGGTATAGGGACTGAGACTGGAACTGGGACTGGGAGTGGGTGTGGGTGTGGGTGTGGGACTCTCAGCGAAGTGTAAGTGTTGTGGCCAAGTGTCAAACACCTTGCTGGGATGAAACTTTCGCGAACAGCTGAGAGCAGTGCCTCCGAAAACAAAGCAACGGCGCTAAGAGATTAAAAAACGCTTAAACAAAAGCAACAATGCCGGCCAAAGACAAAAGCAACAGCAAGAAGGAATAATAAAAGATGGGGTAACGACTATGCAATACCCTGGATAAAAGGTATAGTGGTAATATGTTGAAAATAAAATAAATCAAATAAAATGATAGGGAAAAATATGAAAAGGGAAAATATAAAAATATAAAATTAGGAAAATTAAAAAACTAAAAATATAAAAATAAAAAATATAAAATTAAAAAACATAAAATTAAAATATATAAAATTAAATATTTTAAATTACACAAAATAAATAAAAGTTAACTAAGAAAATAATACAAAACTATATTTTCTTTAATAAAATCCACCTGATGTTCTTCACTTTATAAATGTCTGTACATACATACATACATATGTACATGAGCGTTCATGCTTAACCATGCTTTATTTTAGTTCCCACGCTCAGATTTTGTAAAATGGGCTCAACTTATCTGCCAGAAATGAGCCTCTTTCTTTAACTCTGTATGCTTACACTCAATTGCATTGCGAGAGAAAGAGTGATTTAAAGAGTGATCTAAAAAGAAAAACACTCAGAAGCCGAGCTGAGGGCTGAGCTGATAAGCAAGCTGATAATTTCGGAGCAAATTAGCGCGCTCTCATACTATCAGCTCTCTTATATATAAGCTCAGCCCTCTTATAAGCTCCGCTCTCAGCTTCACTTTCAGCCGCTAGTGCAAGCTAGGCCTTTAAGTGGTTCTTCCCTCCTTCTCCCCTCTTGCTATAAGGAAGAGAGAGAGAGAGAGAGAGAGAGAGACCGATGCAAACGATATTACAGGTCATCTCAAGAGAGCGTGTTCTTACACCTACAACGAGAGAAAGCAGCTTCAATGATAAGGCTCTCTCGTATAAGCTCAGCTCTCTGCTCCTTCTCCCCTCTTGCTATAAGGAAGAGAGAGACCGATGCAAACGATATTCTAGGTGGTCTCAAGAGAGCGTGTTCTTACACCTACAACGAGAGAAAGCAGCTTCAATGATAAAGCTCACCCACGATCTCAAGAGAGCCTAGTCTGATATTACCTTTTATGCAAGGGTGAGAGGCCCCATAAGAGCAGTTCGTGTGATAACGTTGTGCGTTGAGCACGTGCCAAATGTCGACCCGCATGAATCGCGAACCGCGCCAGTTGCGTTACACGGTATCAAACACGGGACAAGTCAAGCAGGGGCCATGTAAACAACAAACGCCGCGGCGGCTAAGGAAAAGCGCAGACGCGCGGATAAAAAGTGAAAAGTATGTGTGTGCAAAGGCTGGAGAATGCCGGATAAAGTGGCGATAAAGCCGTACGGATAGCTGGCGTCCGGATAACGGCGCCAGATGGGAACACTCCCGGAGTCCGGACTCCGGAGCCACCCGAGGCCGCGGCCGAGCGCCGAAACGAAGGGCCGCCACGGCCACTGCCACTGCCGAAATATCCGCCAACATTCAGAGGCAGAGGAAACTTTTTCGAATAAAACCAAAGAAATTTGTTTGTTTTGATTCAGTCGTTGCGGGTTTTTTAAGGCGAACACACAGCCCTGGAAGAGAGAGAAGCCGAAAATCGAAAGTTTAAATTCGTGAAACCAAATTCCGGCTAAGCTGAATGACGTTTTTTTTTTGTTGAAAATGAAAAATAAATATTCAAAGGAAAAACACAAGAAAAAAAATACTACAAAAATAAATAAAGAATAACACGAGCCAAACACCCAAATGTGCTAAAAAACTTTTCTGAACTAAAAACAATACACCAAAAATTCGAAAAAAAATCCTAAACATTTTTTTCAACATTTTTGTTTCTGTGCTGTGTGACCGATAATTAAAAAACAAACAAATTGCCGGAACGCCAAGAATTTATTCAGGTAAATAAAGTCTTTGTTTTACGCTTTTTTGAGCTTAAAAAAATATTTAAGAAAATGGAAAGAAAAGCGGGGGTAGGAAAACTTGGGAAATTGTTGCCGCAATCCGAACTGACAGCCAAACAATGGCAAATATTTATCGCTGGGCCCTCGGCGGCATAAACAAAAGCAAGTTTCCCCGAAAATTCCTTATGTGAAAATGAAATCAAACACAATGTTTTCCCTTCTTTATTTATTTTTCTTTTTTTTTTCTGGCCGGCAAATGAATCTCTGGCCATTTATCACGAGTGTCCTGCAGGTCCTGCAAATCAGATGGAATTAATGCCATAGATTATGATAAAATCTCTGTACACAATAGTTTTAGTTTTAGCGCTTTTTCTACAACTTTTTGGCCCAACAAATTGATTTCCAAATTTTGCTCTTAAAATATTATAATATTTTTAAGCAGTTTCATAGTTTCAGTGAGTTTTATCCATCATTCCAGGGTCAAAGTTTTCGCAAAAACAGCTTAAAGTGGAATAAAATGGGAAAAAAGAAACTATAAAAGTGAAAAACACAAAAATTGATATGAAAAAAGCATAAAGACTAGAAAACTTTGACTTGGAAACTTGTCAGGCAGCAAACTTGCACTCTCCCTTGACTTTACTTTGAGTTTTGAGTCCTTCGGCAACAGGAAGTCTTCTCATAAGACAAGAAAAGACTCGGCAAAGATAAAAGCAGACAGGACACAGTGAAGGCACAGAAAATATTTTATAAAATATAATAAACAACCAAGGTTTCCATATTTTTAATAAAAAAATGGAATTGCAAAGTTAAATATTTATGTTATTTCAAGTGGAAAATAAAGTGTTTAAGAAAATGTAATTAAATGTAAAAACTATAAAGAAACTCAGTTTAAAATGTGTCTTAAAAATATTTAATATATATTTTCATATAATTCTTTATCCAAATATTTAAATAAATCAAAAAATTTTTAATTTAAATAATTTAATAAATAAATATGAACCCAAGTGCTGCTAGTGCCCCCAAAATTTATTGCTTATGACACTCTCAAGACTTCTTTGTTGCTTTGGCAACTGTCGAAATTGCTTGGCTAGCCTGACCAGCGCTTTTCAGAGTTTTCCTCAGCCATTTTCTTCACTTTTCCGTCGGACAACTGGCAATTATCAGAGACTCAGCAGACTCCTCGCTGGAGTCAGAAACCTATTAAAATTATATTTAATGCATTTAGCCGGGGAAATGCGATTAGTCAGGGGGTTCAGGAAAAGCTAGGGGGAGAAGGGGAAACTTGGAAAATTGGAAAATTGCTGCACTGACAATGAATTCATTTGACTTGCCAGCTAAATTCTGCTGGCACAGCTTTCGATCGCCATTACCAATTCGCACTTTAGTGCATCCACCGATGGCTTTAATGAAAAGAGCTGGCTTTTAGCTGAAAAATAAAATTAATATAAATACAATTTAATGGCAAGAACTTAATTCAGCATCAGAGAACGTTATTGGGAAATTTGTATTTTCTGGTATTTATAAATTAAATTAATTAATGCCTTTAAACTGCAATGAAGAAATGAAAATAAAATACATGAAATTATTATTATTATTTATTTAAATTACTAAACAAAATTTTTGTGTGTTTTATAACTAGTGTTTTTGATTGTTTAAAAATTTGTAAAAAACCCTAAATTTAATTTTAATTTTAAACGAGACGTAATATTAGAGTTTAAAGGTAACTTTCATTAGTAAATTTATTAAAAACAAATTTTTTGAATATGAAAATATTTCAATATATTAAAGATCGATTTTTTCTAGAAATTATAAAGTTTTATTTAATTAATAAATATTACATTTTTTATTTTAATGAAAATATTTCAGCAACAAATTTGGTCAACTTTTTAAATGAAAAATGGCTAAAAAATACATAAGCTTTTTAAATATTTTAAGAAATAATGTTTTGTAATATCATAAATAATTACAAACAATTTTAAATTGAATTTAAATTTAAATC
Source organism: Drosophila leontia (assembly GCA_008042735.1). Classification (NCBI taxonomy): domain Eukaryota; kingdom Metazoa; phylum Arthropoda; class Insecta; order Diptera; family Drosophilidae; genus Drosophila; species Drosophila leontia. The sequence goes on along the minus strand of VNKB01002738.1, from coordinate 449 downwards.
ATTTTTTTTAATCACAATAATTGCACTCCAACTTCTTCTGAACACACAACCAATAATATTTACAATTTTAAACCCTGGGCTTAAAATTAATTTAAAAAAACATTTTAATGGCGTATTTGGCCAAGGCAAATGCTGTCATCGAAACGCAACACGAAGCCCTGACTCCTTTGTTAATTATAAATTTAAGGAGCATGAGCATTTTTTCCACATAATTAAGCCGACATAAAATCGATTTCCACTGATGCTGCAACCGAAAAGCGGGGCTTATCAGCCGCTGACACACCGCATACGGTGTGGCCCCTCTCTGAATAAATAAATATATATATAAATATATATATGTATATATACTATATATGACATGGAAAACCTTTTGAGTCTTGACCTGCGGACAAAACAAAGTCGAAGTGCGGTTTGTTACAAAGGAAGCAACACAAAAAAAAAAAAAAAAA
>VNKB01002736.1:0-15527 GCA_008042735.1 Drosophila leontia | reverse complement strand
GAGCTTCTTTTTGAATCCAAGCTTCTTCAAATGGTTTATAACGGTTTGATGACTCATGCCCAGCTCTTGGCCGATGCTACGGCTGCTACAAGCCGGTCTCTTTCGATCAATTCAGCGATATTATCGCAATCTTCGACGACAGGCCTTCGGCATCTTCGACCACCTCTGCACCAGAACGAAAACGTTGAAACCATCGTTATGCGGTGGAAATGGAAACTGTATCGGGTCCATAAACTGCACAAATGTTATTGGCAGCATGAGACTCTTTTTTGCCTTTATCGTAGTAGTACTGTAAAATATCCCTATTTTCTCTTTATTTTGCTCCATGTTTGCGACGGTATAACTCACGAACGACTAAAAACAAACAACCACAAATCACACAAATGTTAGCGCGTGAAAAAAGCTTTCCAAAAAGGTCTAGCGTAAGCCGATGTGACGAATAAAACTAGAACTACACGCTTGCAAAGATACTTACCTAAAATACCGCAAGACTTTTTTGACAACCTTATATAAATCAGTGTTTTGAACCAAGGTGAGGAAATAAATTTAAAATAAATTATAAATTATATTATCCAATTGAATTTCTTGTCTGCAGTTTTTTCGTTTATCTGAGGAGCATTTCTGCAAAAAACCATCTTCAAATGTCAAGGTAGTTTTAACAGCAAGGAGACACGGAGGTATACATATATCAGAGAGCTGCAACAATCAAAATTTTTTCGATCATACCCAATCATTGACTCGGATTTTTTGTGACGTAAAACTTTGCATCAACAAAATTGAATGATCGTTAGCGAGCGTGATCGAAGCGAACATTCAGTTCCGATCACTCTTGACTTGGTTCGGAATGATTTTTTTTGATCGTACGAGTTGTATGAGCAACAAAGAATGATCGAGACCGGCTGCTTCCATTCAGGCCGATCGCAATCATACCGTTCGGTCACACCGGTTTTGATTTGCTCATACCGAATGGTTCGGTTCAGTCTGACGAAATTTAGCAGAATCTCGGACGCAAACTGTTTGTTTATTAATTATTATTAATTAATTAATTAATTATTAATTATATATATTAAATTTTTTCTGCATTACATAAATTTTAGTTATACGAGTGAATTATGAAGAAATAACTGAAGTCATTTGTATCAGTTAGCTGAAACGCAACTTGTTTCCTTTAAAACATTTAAATATTTATATATGTACATATGTTAAAAAAAAAAATTTAACACATTTCGCAAGGCAATTCTCGATCTGATTGCATCATTCACAATCAAATCGTGCGCAACATGAGTGAAGCCTGAGCTCTTTAGAATCGTTGGACTTGATCGTTCTTTTTCTGCACAATCAGTTCCGATCATCATACCGGTACCAAAAAAACCGTTTTAATCAGGAAGCAGAGCAATCAAGCTAACTGAACGAGATCGTTCGTATTGTGCGCGAAGATCGATCGAACATGTTGTGGCGATCTTCTGTGTTGAGTTGTGATCGGCTTGAGCGTTGTTGATCGATCCGGACCGATCATACTCAATGCAGCTCTCTGACATATATAGATCTTATTGGTTTAAGCAGATCGAAAGTTCTCATATGTAGGACAATATATTTCAACAGCAATGTTTAAGCCCTAGGTATTCTGAAAGTTTAAAGTTGTATTTTTAAAATATTTTTAACTTTGACAAGGCAAAAACCATAAAATGTCATATTTGGTGTTTAATATATATAAATATATAAAATAATCTTTTAGCGACATACCTGAAAATGAGATTATTGTGTTGACATTGACAGGATGCACGGGCTCTCCATCAGTTGCAATTACCGTCATTCCGTGGCCCTCTATGGTTACTTGTGCAGGGCAGACGGAAGCGAATGCATTTATCATGCGGAATCGGTATCGGCGTCCAGGTGTAATTGTAAAAATTTCTAATGGCGTATTTGTCATAAATCCAGTATTAGGATCGCGGAATTGGCCTTTGCCGTTGATCAGCATTGATTCAGGGTCTTGGCCGGTGTTTACTGCTAGACGCCCTGGATAGCGCTCTGCAGCATCTTCATGCAACCAGTCACTAATAAGCATTATATGGGTGGTCAAATCAAAGTCATATAAATGAGAATTAGGATCTCTTGACGGTGGTTGACGAACAACAACGCTTCCGTAAAGTCCATCTAGTTTCTGAAGGCCAGTATGGGCATGCCAAAAGTGAGTGCCGGCGTTTCCTGTCCATTGGTAACGAAAAGTGTTACCCTGTTGAATAGGACACTGGGTAACAAAGGGAACTCCATCGTAGTACTGCGAACCCCTCTGCCAAATACCGTGCCAGTGAATGGTTACTTCCATTCCCTCCATATGGTTTTCCACGTCAATAACAACCTTGTCATTTTCGCAAACCTGGATGCTGGGTCCAGGTATCATTCGATTTGCGGTCAGAATTCCCCGTTCAACTCCATCAGCTAAAACACACTGACAATGACTCCAAACAGTATTAGTAGCGTTCGGCGTGCACACCTGACAGGCACTAAAATGTAAGAACAAAGGATGGTTCAAAAATAAAATATTTCTGATGTTGCGCAATGTATACACAATAGACATATACGCCGCCGCGCCACGCCGCCGATTTTTGCCTTATTTGACGCGCCGCCGCCAAATTATGAAAATAACGGCGCGCCGCTGTTGCGGCACCGGCGCAGCACCGGCGCGGCCTTCGGTGTTATTATTCTTTATAAAACTTAAAAAAAAAAAAAAACTCATTAAAATGGCCAAATACTCATATAAATAATCGATTAATCGTTGAGATTGTCTCATCTCACATATCCCTATGTCCCATCTCTAGAATAGACATATACGCCGCCGCCACGCCGCCGCCGCCCCCGATTTTTGCCTTATTTGACGCGCCGCCGCCGCCGGTTCTTTCTGACTACTACGCCGCCGCCGCCGCCGAGTCATTTTGACCTCTACGCCGCCGCCGATGCCTTTAACCATCGGCGTAAACCTCTAATACACAATACATACATATATAAAAAAAAAAAACAAAATTGAAAGTATGTCGTGTGGAAGAAATCAATCAGTTAACAGTCCGGCAGAGAAACGTGGCTAGATTGACTCAACGGTTAATGGTGATCAAGAATATATATACATTAACGTCCTGTCTCGGTACTGGGCACGGGAAAAAACTAATTTCACTTTCCAACGTCTTTCGCCCCAAACGAAGTCATCTGAAATTGACTCTTACATGTACGTGTATCATTCAAAAATGCGCGGAATATGTTAGATCCTGGCAGCTCTTGAATATTAGAAAAAAGAACTTTATATATATAGCTTTATATTTTCATTCATTCATTAATTTCCTAACCAATTATATGAAATATTATTTAATGCTCTGATTTGGATCTGAATGGCGATCTATTATATATACTACTAGAGGACCCGGCGAACTTTGTCTCACCCCAATTTCACGACTTTATATAACCCCAGAGTAATAACAGAACACTGGAAATTTAAATTTGTTGTGGAATTTTTTCGACTCGAAATCAGTGGAGAGCGATGTGATAAACAATATTTTTTTTTTATCCGGTGCAAAAATAAATAATGATGGCTTTACAACACTCGAACAGGCTACGTATAAACTGCCCATGTGAAAAATATTTATAGTCCAGATTTATCCCGCAGACTGGCCTTGCGATTTATTGATTGACATCGCAAATGCCAATCGAACTGGGAACTGAATACTCTTGAATTGGAATGGAAGATCTGTTGGAATAATCGGAATTCGTGGCATAAGAACTTCCTCTCCTTTAAATTTGCCCTTGATGATCGTCGCTTGAATCACGTTGTTCATTAGTTTCTTAACGGGCAACCGCGTACCTTTGCATAATCTCGGATTGCATGTGAACATGATGAATAAATCCGGGCGCCCGTAATTCCGGACATACGTCATCGCATCTTGCGCGTACTCATGCATATGGCGCGGGCTTCCAACATAAGTAGCTGGGAGAATGGTCAAACAACCGATGTTGGCCGCGTGTCCTTCAGCTGTGGATGTACTCGTCTGAGCGCAACTTCGACTGATTAAAACGAATGACATTGAGACGTTCCGTTTCTACTTTGACGTACATGTCGACACAGTACTGTTGAAACAAACGGCGGTATCTTAACAGATGATTGTCAACATCTAGTCGAATCATCAATCGGTACGCATAAAAATTCATAGCTGACCTTCTTATTCGTTTGGCCTGACAAAAATCCTTCATCTGAACCCTCCCAGAGGGAGCCGGCTGGGAATGGGCACTATATATTAGCCCGGACACGGGTAATGCATCGCTGCTTGCCCCGTCCGCGATAATACAGTGTCTAGCAAAGGTCACGGCTCAACTCCTTCTGCCCTAAAAAGCCTAAGAAAGTGAGCCGTTAGCCATGGGTGGAGGTGCCTGGCGGAAGGCATAAAACGCAAGTGGGTGGTACCCCTGAAAATGAAATCATTCTGGAGGGTTTAAAGGAAGAAACCAGAGCTCGGATGTCAGCCCAAATGTCGGAAGGCGTGACCGCTACCACCGGCGGGCACGGGGGGGAGCAATCCTCTCTGCGTGTCGGCAGCGGTTACACCTCTGATGTGACGGGAGCAGGTCATGTCAGTTGCAACGCTACTGCCGAAAAAACTGCGCAGGGGAGGTGTTGAGCCGCTCACGTGCCATAGTCGATACAGACTCGGACCTTGAGAGCGTGCAGCTTCTCCACTCACCGGAACCAGGCACCAGCTCCCAGCGCAGGGACGGGCCAAAACGGTCAAGCGAGGGGATGAAGGCCAAGGCGCTGTACAAGGCTGCCCTCCGCATCCAGGATCGGCTCCAGGAAAAGCCGCCATATCCCCAGAGGGGAAGGCAAAGCTTACCTGGGTGAGGAGAAGATCGCTGAGGGGAGGCTTCACTTCGCCAAATTCCCCCACATGAGTTCGACTGGCGCCAACAAAGTGGAGGAGACGCTTGCCAACAAAACGCAACGCTCAACCGAAAACGCCTCTATGGACGCACCGGGGAGCAAGCGGCAACGCGGGCCTAAGGAGGCAGGCCCTCCTCAAATGGCGAAAAAGCCCAAAGACACCGCAAAAGTCTGTGAGGCGACCGAACGACACCTGATCGTGGCCCTCATTGACAGAAGCGATGAAGCCGGCAAAATGACCGAGACGCAGTGGAAGATGGTGCATGCGCGGCTCGTTAAATCATTGTACGCACGGATGGAGGATGAACCCGAAGCTCCCATGCCCACCTTCGATGGCGCTGAGTGGCTAAATGGGGTCAAAATCCTAAAGTGCATGGATGACCCGACGAGAAAGTGGCTGACGCAAGCGGTCTGCCAGTTGGAGGCGCTGTGGGAGGGAGCCAAGCTAGAGGTGGTGGACCGGGAGCTAATTCCATCCACTCCAAAAGCGAAGGTACTCTTCCCCATCGCAATCCAAGCGGACCGGGCGCTGAAGCTGCTGCAGCGTCAGAACCCGGATATCCCAACCGCGGACTGGAAGGTTCTGCACTTTGCGGCCCCATCACCCAAGGAGGGGGGGCAAAGTGCAGTCCTCCAGATAAACAAGGAGGCAGAGGACATCCTTTATCGCAGATACGGTAAGATGGCGTGGGGCATGGGTAGCGTATACCTGCGCCTCAAAAAGCGCCACCCCGGGGATAAGGTTGCTCACACCCTGAAGGCAGATGTGGTGGAGAAGGACCTAGGTCTGGAAACCATCGTGGATGCCGACCGGGAAATGACGCTGGATGAGTCCGACGAAGGAGAGGACGGTGACCTGACCGTAGTAGGCAACCCGTCGTATGGAGGTGAGGCCAGTACCCATGACACTCAGGCTGCTGCAGCTCAACCACCATAAGAGCAAGGTCGCGTCGGCGGAACTCCTCATAGACATGGAGCAAGGATCCGCCGACATAGCTTTGGTCCAGGAGCCATGGATCGCCTCAGGCAATGACATCGCCGGACTGAAGTCCCCAAATTACAATTTGCTCCCTCCATCAACGGTAAGCAGGAATAGAACCGCCATACTTGTTCGGAAGGGTCTACACGCTAACCTTATGTCTTATTACAGCTCTGATGATCTGACCGTGGTGATGCTAGAGAGCGGGAAAAAGCGCCTATTGGTATCTTCCTCCTACATGGCACACGACAGGACGGGCCCACCAGAAGAACTCATGAGCTTGGTAGAAGCCAGCCCGAAGGACCAGCAACTGCTCGTGGGTGCAGACGCCAACGCGCACCACTGCGTATGGGGAAGCTCGACAAAAACGACAGAGGTGAGTCCCTCTTAGACTTTATACTCTCAACCAACCTGAGTAAAGCAAACGTGGGGGAGGAACACACCTTTGTAGAACCAACCTCCTCAAACGTGCTAGATATTACTCTTGTAAGGGGACAAGGTACTTTGGTATCAGAATGGAGAGTCCTTGAGAGACCATCCATCTCAGATCATAAGTACATACGGTTCCAATACGCATTCGAACACTCCCCAAAACAATCAGTCTTCAGGAACCCCCGGAATACTAACTGGGGAAAGTTCAAGAACACTATCGCGACACGGCTCGGGATCTCTCCGGGCATAGTAGAATCCGCGGAAGACATAGAAAAGTCCCTAGAGACCCTCTCGAAAGAACTGCTAGATGCGAACCACGCATCAAGCCCTATACCGGACACGAGAAAGAGAAACAGGCCACTCTGGTGGAATAACGACCTTTCACTCCGACGCAACAAAGTCAAAGAATTCTTCAAAATCGCCAAGCAGGCGAAAGAGGATATCATCAATGAGGAATACAAAGTTCTACTAAGGGACTACAAGGAGGAAATACGCAAGGCGCAGAGAAACTTATTGAGAAACTTCTGTTCCAATATATAGACTGCCCCGGAAACGGCTAGACTCCGGAAGCTGCTATCGAAGCAGCCAACCATACAGAGTCAGCTCAAACGCGACGACGGACAGTAGACTGAGGGCATCAAAGAGGCTCTAACAGCACTAATGCATGCGCATTTCTCAGGGTGCACTGTACCCGATGCGAATAAGCGCCAGGACCTAGCAACTAGAGATCAGCATTTACCAAAATATCTAATATCCTCTAGTGGAATCCACTGGGCTATAGACTCCTTTGCGAGGATAAAAGTACAAGGACTAGCTGGAATATTCCCAGCCATGCTGCAGGTGACCAAGGAAGTAATCACCCCATGGCTCTACGCAATATATACAGCTTAAGCACGGGCTTTATCCCTATCGAATGGAGGACTTCTCGGATTGTCTTCCTGCCCAAAGCAGAAAGGGCAGCCACGTAAGCCCCAAGGATTACAGACCGATAAGCCTCACCTCATTTCTACTTAAAACGGTGGAAAAGCTGCTGGACCTATACATCAGGAACGATGTAGGGAGACAACTGTCGACCAACCAGCACGCCTACACAAAGGGGAAATCAGTGGAGACGGCACTACATTCGTTGGTAGCCAGCATTGAGAATGCAATGGATCCGCAATGGTTCCCCCCGAAAATTAACAAAACCAGGCTGACCCCGAAAACATAAGTCAAATACCTCGTCATTGTACATGACAGCAATCGGACGTGAAAGGCCAATGTAGTAGAGAGGGTAAAAAAGGCCACCACAGCGCTACATGCATCCAAGAAGATGCTTAGCAGCACATGGGACTCACCCGCTCTAATGCATTGGGTCTATATATCGGTGGTGCGTCCGACTCTGCTGTATGGAGTCTTAGTGTGGTGGCAAGCCATGGAGGGAACCCAGCGGCAGGCACTGCTCTGCATATCAGGGGCGCTGAGGTCAACCCCCATCAAAGCACTCGAAACTATAATCGGTATATATCCCCTAGATATCCAAGCGCAACTGACAGCAGGAAAGGCATCAGGAAACTGGTCGCTACAAGGATTCGGGCACAGTTCAATTGGTCGAGACATGAGCAGTACATCTGACTACATGATACCCAGAACGTGCCCGGATGTAAACACAACAGTATTCATGGGAGCAAATGACTGGAAGTCAGGCCAGGACCATGCTCAATACCTCAATATATACACCGACGGCTTCAAGACGGCTGGAGGAGTCGGAGCGGGCATATACTGTTCAGACCCTGTCGTATAAGCTACCAAACTACTGCAGTATATTCCAGGCGGAAGTATTCGCCATAAAGAGAGCAGCAGAGCTTGCGCAGAGCATAAACCGTCAACATGAGGCGGTCAATTTGTTCGAAGACAGTCAAGCGGCGATAAGATCCTTGCAATCATCAGCGGTAAGTTCCAAAAATATACTGGCAAGCAGGGAGTCACTAAATAGCGTGATCACGACTAAGTCAGTGAGGATCTACTGCGTTCCCAGCCACCAAGGCATAGACGGTAACGAGACCGTGGATGACTTGCAAAGGAAGGCGTCGGACTGGCGAGTGAAAGAGCAGAAAATGTCCCTGTCTCCCTAAGAACGGTCCAAATCGAGCTGGAGACACAAGCTGACTGCAGAATGTTATGTGTGGCCCCTCGAGGGCCGTCCGGACTAACCTAACCTAACCTTAAAACATATTTACAGGTTCCAGTAATAGGAAATCTCCTGAGTTTCCTCAAAAAATACAATCGTTGGTTTTCGGTGTACATCCTAACTGTCCACAAAAACATCCGATATCAAAAAACTATATTGCATCAAAAAACTATATTGTCCCGAGATAGTCACGTGTTGTTATTATTTTTAAATATTTTTCCCAATTTTTATCAACATTAGAAGTCAAAACTCAGATTTTTTACTAAAAATTAACTTAATTTGTTAAATAAAATTTATAATAAAATTTAAAATTAAACAAGAAAGGAAGCTAACTTCGGCACTCCGAAGTTTATATACCCTTGCAGATTGCAACTAGATCATTCAAAATCGAGACATTCTGGTTTAATAATCAGAAAAATAAATAAAACAAAATATATAAATGATTCAAAATTATACATAGCATAAATAAAATGCTGAAAACACACACAAAACTGAGTTTCATTTCATTTTACCTATACTTATTATTTTAACAGTTTGACAGTTACAGTTTTACATTCCCAGCTTAATATTTTCTCTACATTTACCAATCGCTTGTATGAGAGCTATATGATATAGTTGTCCGATTTTCATAAAATTTATACCAAAATTTTGTAATATTAAAAAAAGCTCAAATCTCCAAGTAAATGAAAATACGTTGAAAAACAACGATTGTTCCTACGGCAGCATAAAATTAAAACCGAAATTCTGAAATAATATATAATTGCCGTATGATGAAAAAATGTTGAAATACAAACAAGTTATTATTTTTTTTTTTTAATTTTTCGAACATTTGTATGGCAGCTATATGATATAGTCGTCCGATCCGGCCCGTTCCGACATATATAGCAGTGAGAGTATATAGAAGACTATATGCAAAGTTTTATTCAGATAGCTTTAAAACTGGAAGGGACTAGTTTGCGTAGAAACAGACAGACGGACAGACGGGCAGACGGACAGATGGACAGATGGACAGACGGACATGGCTAGATCGACTCGGCTGTTGATGCTGTTCAAGAATATATACACTTTATAAGGTCGGTAATGTCTCCTTCACTGCGTTGCAAACTTCTGACGGAAATTATAATACCCTGCAAAAAAGCTTTACCTCTCCTCCTGCCTTCTGCATAACATAAACTTTATCACTCTCTCGCTCTATTTGCATAGCTGCCCTTGGCCGTCCGCTAACTGCAGCAAAAATTCTTTTCTCAGTTCGTCTTCGTTTGTCTTCGCCTATGCTTGATAGCGATCAACTCAAATATTTGCCTATAACTATTTTCGGACCAATTCGGGTCATAAATATCCGCAGCGGCAATTCGGCTCGCCTGCGCTGATAAATAATAGAAACTTCGTGGCTTAATAAATATTGCATTTAATTTATAACGTGTAAAACAAGTGCGTATTTTTGGGTCAAAAGAAATTGGACAATTCGACAGCTATTGAAAAAGCTCAGTAGCTCAACATTTGGTGACCCCGACGTGATTGGCTATTAAAAACATTAAACATTTCGGTTTAACAATTGTGCCAAGCGCGTAAACAATTTCGTTTAGTGCATTGCTTGTGACTGTACTTTGCCGCGCCGCGCTAGGCAAACGTACATACATATATATATATGCACCGGTACTTTGGCGTGTACTCTTTGCTCTCGTTCGCCTGCTTGCTGTTCATTTGCCGTCGGTAACAGCTATTCGAATTCGCTTCCCGCTTATTTTGTGCAGTAACTCTGACAAAATAATTTCGTTTGTGTGCGGGCATTGTTGCGGTACAAAGAAAAAATCTGCAGTGTGTAGCGCTGGTAGACCCATGTAGAAAAGACAGAGCAAGCGCCATCTATGGGTCAGTTGAGAAACGCGATTCGCTGGCTAAGAGAAAGCAGCATAGGTCAACAGGGCGAATTGTCAGATATGTTCTGGTGAGAGCGGGTTCCAGATCGGCTGTTAAGGGGTTTGGCGCCATGGGCGAGCGGCATCAGCGTTCTTTTCCATTTGAACCTTTCGCAGTGAAAGTAGTGATAATCCGGAAAAATTAAAAGAGATCATTGCTGGCGAACGAGACTTGGGTGCAGCGCCTCCAAGCAAGCAAAGAGGCAACCTGATCCGATATTTGTTTTCGTTGGCCAAATCCTATATATTAGGTGAGTTGGGGAAAAGTGAAAAGTGACTTCGTTTCCGATTAGCCGATTTTTGTATAACTTATAGGGGTTTGGCAGCGGAAAAGAATAAAACTCAAGCTACGATATTGGTGGCCGACCAGCAGCCGAGCAAACAAAGAGTTCGCATTGGAGCGACTCGGCGGCGGAGAGGGGGACCAGTGTCTGCGCAACTCACGGTCGACGAAGAGCGTCGAGGGATCGCCCAAAAATCGGGAAAATAAGGCAACCGCGGCGGCCGCTGTTTACGTGATGTGTCCCTGCCCCTGATCTAATTTTTTTGCTGTGAAAATTACCGAAAATTTGATGTGAAAATTCCCGAAAATTTGCTGTGAAAATTCCCAGAAAAATGGAGAAATAATGAGAATTTGGAAGTGAGAAAAAGAGAAAAGAAAAGGAGATTTAACCTCACATAAGGGGCCAAAGGGAAAAGGAAAAAAAAGAGGAAAGAAAATATAAAAGAGAAAAATGTCTAATTTTTGGCCATATTGAATTTTATTGTTTTTATCCAAAATTAATTTTTGTTTAATGATTTTTTTTATGTGAAATTTTTCTTGTCAAAAAATGGGTTTGAGTTCAGCGCAGGTTTCCAATAATTAAAATTTGTTAGTTCGATAAAATTAACCTCTGACAAAAATCTTAGCAGGCGACTGATCCCATACAAAAGAAAAAGGGAAAAAGGTTGAAAGAAAGTGATCAAAAAGAATATCCCATGTCGCTGAAAAAAATGTAAATCTTTCCTTTCGCAGCAATTTCAGGTGTCCCCGAACAAAGCGCTTTCTTCGTTGGATGCTGAGAAAAATTTGTTGGTGAGCGTTTAAACAAAAAAAAGAGAAAAAAAATGGTTTATTATTTTTAGTGACTATTCTTGATTTTAATTTTTTTTGTCATTGGAGTGAGTTGTCTGGCTGAAAAAGAATATTAAAAGAGAAAAAAGAATCCAAAAAGAGGGAACATAAAAATGCGTTGAAACTTGCCAAAAAAAATTGAGTTTTTTGCTGTTCAGAAAACAGCGATAATATAACTGATTTAAAGTAATGAGTAATTGTTGAAGGCGAGCGCAGAACTCACTCAGCGAATACCGTATTGAGAGCGTTTGCTTGTACTCTTGCGGTTTATCGAGTCTTGAGAGAAAACGAATTTTAACGTCAAAGAAGAATATATAGAAAAATGTATGAAATTTAAAAGGCCATAAATTTAAAGGAAATTATTTAAATTAAGTTCAAATATAATATAGGAAAATTAAGAGAGATTAGGCATGCCGCATTTTAATTAGAATTTATATATTTATTTTTATTGCACATTTTATAAATTTTAAGCTATTTATTCGATCTATTATATTTATTACATTTTTGTCTAATTATGTTTATACACTTCGCTCATAATTAATGTGGATTTGGATGGATATTTTAGGCGATATTATTTTTGAGGATTTTATGTTTGTTAGCTCGTAAATAAATATGTTTATAATGTTTTAAATTGAGTGTTTGTCCTCGGCGGACATGAAACCCCCATAAAAACCAGAACCGCAAAGGGGCCGTTCTTAGAGAAGGGAGATAGAAAACGAACGGCCAATGGAAGGGTGGGCCGATGGCGCCTCATTAACAGCTGAGGTGGAAAAGCGGTAGACCCGATCGCAGGTGTATAGGGCTTTGAGCCCGGCAATAGCCCAAATGTAGGAGTATGTGTTTCTCACCGGTTAGAGTGTTTTGTTATTGGTTTGTCGTAGCACGCAATCTGAGTGGGTATAGTAATCGAAGAGGCGTTGGGGGATTAGAGCAAAGATCCACACCATTTGCTGACGAGCCATAGCCGAGGAACATTTTTGCGTGCGCTCTAGTCCACCCGTAACATCCAGCCTTGTCATTGCTTATAGATGTTCGTTACATATATATATAATTATTATTTATGATTATTATAATTATTCTGGCGCCCCAACGTGGGGCTGAAGTTTTTTCAGTGCACCACCCACACACACCTACATCTATCAACATTTTCGTAGTAAAAAACTCACTTTTCGTTAAAGTAAAAGAAATATCGTTTAGACGTATTTTTTTTATACTCATCCCGCATTCACTTTTGTTTTTGCAACAGCTCAATCATGCGTTTGGAAAACGCTTGCCGAGATTCCAAGAAGTTGGGCAGCGGCCACGACTGATGAAAGGCAAAAACAATATTTTTTATTCATACCCTTATTTTTTTGAGCACTTTAAATTTTGCATTCTGCCGCATAGGATTTATAGGCTTGCAGTTATTAATAACGGCTTGCCTAGCCACGTCAGATGTCGAATATTGGGTATTCATTCCATCACATATTGGAAAAAATTAGTCCACGGCCGAACGCTTTGGATGCACTTAAAAGATCAATAATTTTTTTTTATAAAAAAAAAGTTAAGTGACCACGTTCTTAGGCTAGCTAATATGATCAATAAAAGGGTAAATGGGCAAAGTCGTTCGGAACGCCGCTCGAGCAGACCGCTCGCGGACCACGATGTGCAATTCGGCTAATTATGTTGTTGTTGTTTTTTAGAGATAAGCGCAGCCCATATGCATGCCCTTTGTCAAACATATTTTTTTTATCAATTCCTTTATACACTTGTCTGGTCGACGTCTAAGTTTGGTTTTTTGCAGGGGAATCAGTCTCGCTAGAGGCAAACGATTTTTTCTGAGAAATTTTGTTTTCGATTTTTGTTTAGCGTTTGTTTTGTTTTTAGTGGTTCCCTTCAGCGCTTAGAACCTTGATTCGCTGTTAGTTCTAGCTGATATAAAATAAATAAAACAGCTGGTTGTGCGTTTGAGGGCATTGAACTTAAAAAAAAAACCCAAAAGAAGGAAAATAAGAAATTTAATGAGTTTTTTTTTAAGAATAGATTATTGTTTTATTTATTTATTATTATCATACGTATTAATTGTCTTCTTTTATTAGGATTATTTTGTGTTGAATGTACTATTGATTTATTTATTTATTATTTAATTGCCTTGCTATTAATATTACAAAAATGGCAGATCAGGAAAATGATTCGACTTCGCCACCTCCAGAATGCGTTCTGTGTGGAAAAGAATTGACAGCTTCAACAGTTTTTCGAACCAAATGCTCCCACGAATTTCATAAAAATTTTATTGCAGCTTATGCTAAAAAGAAACCAACGTGTCCAACCTGCAGCACGGTTTGTTTTGAAAAGCCTGCTACACCCAATACCAGGTCACAAAGCAGACTTAATGTCGATAGTCCAGGAACCTCAGCCGGCTTGAACCAGTCGGTTAGACAGTCGTCAGATGCAAACATGGGGCAACCCGAATCAATAACAAGCGCTATATCTGAGGCTGTTCGAGCAATGCAAGGCGAGTTAATGGCCCAATTATCGAGGGAAATGGGACAACTGATTCGCTCAAGCATAGCAACGCAGTTGCAACCAATCATTGACCAGCTATCTCAACGCAGAGGTCTTTTAGGCACCGCCCAACCTTCTCCCAGTGGTTTTCCAGAAATAGAAGTAGATGCTGCTCAAGGTTTTGGCCGTAGTCCCGGACCTGGACCAGGTTCACAGCGAAGTTTTGTCTCCGACTTAGCGCAGAGGCCAGATAAGGTTGCGCATATACTAAACGGTTGGAAGATTCGTTTTAGTGGAAATCAGGATGGGCTTAGCATTGATAATTTCATATACCGGGTTGAAGCTTTAACTCGTCAAACACTTGAAGGGAATTTCGCTATTCTTTGCAGCAACGCGAACATGCTATTTGAGGGCAAGGCCAGAGATTTTTATTGGCGATTCCATAGAACAGCCCCAGTGCTAAGATGGGATCTGCTGTGCCAAGCCTTTAGGAAGCAATTCAGGGATACCCGCACAGATGTAGATATTAGAGAAGCCATTCGAGATCGCAAGCAAAGAGAGAAGGAGAGCTTCGACAGTTTTCACGATGCGATCATGCAGATGAAGAATGGACTGGAAGTGCCTTTAGAGGAATTTACAGTGGTAGATACCTTGAAGAGGAATTTGAGACCAGAAATAAGGCATGAATTGCTTAACGTAGCCATTCATTCTGTGGATCGTTTGAGAGAAGTTTGCCGGCGACGTGAGAGTTTCCTAGACGATGTAAGGAAAAATCAAGGGTACCAAAAAGTAGTTCCTTTTCGGAGGCAAGTGGCTGAGTTGGTAGAAGAAGAAAAATTCGAGGAGCCAGTTGAGTTTTCCGATGTGGACGAGGATGAGGAAGTTGGTGCTCTGGCTTTAATCTGCTGGAATTGCCATAGAGATGGCCATCGCCACCAAGATGGCCAGGAAAAGAGGAGAATTTTCTGTTGGGGTTACGGGGCCAAGAATGTATTAAAGACTTCCTGCGCTCGTTGCCAAAAAAACGGAAAACAGAGCACACAGTACCGTCAGCAATTGGGTGCTCAGAAGAACAAAGCCACCAACACAGAGCTGAGCCAATAATATCGAAAACGTCCATCCAAGAAAAAAACAATTCATTCATTTCGGGCGAGGAAACAAGGCAATTGAAGTGTTGGCCTCAACTTTGTAAGCAGCAGTTTTCTAATAATATTCCTAAGGCTCCAGGTAGATCTAGATCAAGAAACGCAAAACGCATGAGAGCTTATTGGAAAACCATAAAAACAATAAATACAATTATATTCAAAGGAAATGATAAGCGACCCTATGCGGAGGTTCGACTTTTAGATAGAATAGTTATAGGACTTTTAGATACAAGGGCAGCCATCAGTGTGATAGGAGGAAATCTGGCTAAGCAGTTAATTCAAAGCAATCATCCGTTTAAGGGGGGACATCTGAGTAACTGGCCAAAAAAAAGCCGATTTTCAAGAATTTTTTTTTGGCCAAAT
>VNKB01002733.1:0-11643 GCA_008042735.1 Drosophila leontia | reverse complement strand
TCGAGCATCTGGATGTGGGTTTCCTCACCCTCGCCGCCCAAACCCACTTTCTCAATGACCTTCTTGGCTTGTTCAGTGGTCAAACCAGTGGCAATGTCGATGGGCTCATAAAGAATGGCATCGGGGCTGCTGGCAGCGACTTCCTCAATGTCAACGCCACCTTCCTTGGATGCAATAAGAACGGGGCCCTACAAGGAGTACGAAATTAATTATAAAACATCTCCTATACATATAAAATATATATAATTTTGACTTACATTAAAGGCTCGCTCCATCATCACAGCGAAATAGAATTCACGACGCGGGAATTTCCTCTCGGCCACCATTACTTTATTGCAAATGCGTCCAGCCGGTCCGGTTTGTTTGGTGACCAGCAGCTGGTTAAGCATCTTGGAGGAAATCTCCTCGGCAGTTTTGGGGCTATAAAGAACATACATTTAATATGTAACCATAGAGTGAAATATATTCTACTTACTCATAGACCACGCGAACGCCACCCTTAAGGCCATTCTTGAAGGTACCCTTGCCACGTCCACCGGCCAGGACCTGTGCCTTCAGAACCAGATTGTCTGTCTTTAGCTTGGTGGCAATGTCGTTGGCCTCCTTGCCGTTCTTGGCAACAGCAAATCTGCAAAATAAATGAGTCACTTTGGTACATTAAATAATTTCTGGGAGCTCTTTCTCTTTAAGATGAATATGATCTTTTGATCTTGGGCAATAAATTATTGATAACAACGCTTTTAAGTAAATTCTCCTATCAGCTAAGCATTAAAATTGTAAGCTGTGAAGGCTGGGAATTTAAAGCAAACAAGGTTATTCGGACGTTTGGAAGATGATGAAGAAGATTACCTTTAAAAACGCATTATGGCGTGATTATGCTAGCTTAGGTATAAGAGGCTAGAAATCCTATAAAAATTGTGTTTTTAAAGAGCTAAAAACTTAATTAAAACAATTAAGAAATGTACTTTTCAATCACATTTACTTAACAGTAGCAAAAGCTATCAACTATCTCAGTTTTTTACATCTTATCAGGACCTACGTCACTGACCCCTGTCACTACTCCGCATCGTTCAAAGTGTATATAGGAATCCTTATCACCCTTATCATCTTGGTGGCTGCGTTTCTTTGGTTTGTTTACCCCACAGCCAAGTAATTAATGCAAATTGTTAGGTTCCAGACAAAGTCCGAAATAAAAATAAACCAAAGACGGTCGTCGACGCAATGAACAACGCGGCACTTTCGTTTGGACTTTGAACTGAAACTTTGCCAATCGATTTTTATTGTTTCCCGCGATTTTGATAATTTCCGAATGGGATGGGTTTACTCACCGTGGTGTGGGGATTTTGCCTTCGTTGAGGAGAGTGTAGGAGACATGTTCCTGGACATTGAGGTTCCTCAATTGCTGTACGGCGATGGGAGCCAGGCCGAGTATCTGTAGGAAATACAATTTTGAGTATTAACTTAAGCCGAAAATGTAGTATACTAAAAACAAGTGATTATAATAAATTGGGTATAAACAATTTGGGTTAATGATATCTTTTATGTATTTTTGTGTGAACTTTACAGCTTCTTAAGGTTTTAAAAACTGTAAAAAATCGATTTACTTGGTTTCATTTAATTAATAATTTTATTACATCTAAATTGCATTTATATATTTTATAATAATACGATGGTTTTACTTAGAAAATTAATTTAATACTGTTAATTTTCCCTTGAATTTTAATCAAAGAAAAAAAACCCTACTCTTCAGTCACGAGGTCATTGTCAAGCAAAAAAATATTTAAAACTGGTTCGCTGATTCATACAAAAACAAAAAAACATAAACAAAATGAGCAAAAGAGACGGAATGTGGGTTAAGAGCCAGTCTAGGGGATAACGGCATTTTCACAATGATAACCAAATCTAATTCACAGATTAAAAATTTAATTAGAGGGCCCGCCGGGCAACAAGAACAACTACAGCTACAACAACAAAATGCAAAGCAACAGTTGTCAGCCGCCGTTCATTGATAAAAAAAAAATATAAAGTAGGGGGAATAAATAAGGCTTTCAAGGTCCACGAACACGCACACACACGAGTTGCGTCACACTAATACAACAACAGAAAGTCAGGTGTCTTTGCGGGATCGTGATTCTCTTTGGCACATAAACCCCTGTTTTACTGGGGTATTATTTGATTAAGAATTTAATGGGGATTAAAAAAAGTCAGCTTAATAAATGGAAAATTAGCACCAAAGAGAAAAAAACATTTTCAAAGCGAAGCGATCGCCACCCCCGCCTCTTGATGAGAACGAGGGAGGGAGAGAGAGAGAGAGAGAGATGGGCTCTCGCTGCACCTCTCTCTTTTCGCCTTATTATGTAAAGTGACTGATTTTTCGCACATTACATTTCTATTAGCTTTTGCCACGGCTACTCACCTTTTTGACAGCCGCCGGCCTAACGGAATCGAGTAGGGGACCGCCCGTACGTGCCAAAAATGAAGCCATTACGTTCTGGAAACCAGTAAATAATACGAACTTCTAGAGAAATTATAACAAACTTTGAAAAGCTGCTTACTTTTTTGCCGTCGCCTGCTTAACAGTGTGACCGGGTGTCAGAGCTGGAAAAAATCGATTACTCTATGGATACTATTGGATTTCTCTTTCCTGCGCAGCTGGCCACACTTAAAAACAGCGTAAAGGAACTACGTAATGTGTCAAAAAATTAAGCTTTCCACGTGAAGTAATAAAAAATAATAAAAATTTAATACTTCGGCAAATAATATTAATATATTGTATTAAGACACTGTTTGAAAATGTCGCATTGTATGTGAGAAACATAGCTTTTGCCTTACTTTATCGATTAAACATGTATCGATACCTAGGAATGGCGGTTATTTTCAAATTAAGCAGCTGATAACAAATAAATACTTTATTTGCGTCATATTTATTGAATTAATATTTAAATGCATTTCTGGTGTGTTCAATGTGTAGAAATTTAATTGAATTAAAAAAAAAATTAAAATTATAGAAACTTGAAATAATAATAAACTTTAAAATTAAACAAAATTACTGTTAACATTTCGACAGTTTGATAAATTAATGAACTCTAAATTTATATTAACACTTTATAAATTAATGAACTCAAAATTTATATTAACACTTTATATTGTATATAATTAAGAATAAATTCCATAACGACCATTTTCCCTTTTAATTTGTTTTATTTTTTTCTTTTTTTTTTTAGGATTTTACATTGCAGCTTGTTATATGAGGACATACCAAAAAAAAAACGTGATCACTTTCAAAACATACAATTAACATACATACATTCAAGACAATAAATTAGTTTATAAATATTATATAAGTAAAGAGCTCTTCTAGGAAAGACTTTAAGGTAAAGAAGCATTCATTATCTGTAAGCTACACTGTGCCAAAAACACACTCACCCGCCTAGCGCGCGCACTTCCGGTGGCATGTCTGGGGCAGAGTGTAAGCTTTTTCTTTATAAACTTTTCATTTGATTTACTTTTTGTTGGCAAAACGGAAACAGGAAGACGAAAATGGCGCAAATGCTCCACTTGAATCTGCTTGAAACACATCAATAATAAATCAGCCGCGGCGTTGATTTTGTGCAAGCAAGTAAAAGCTTCAAGTGGAGCGAAATGCATTTTCATTCTGGGCCAAAATGCAGCATGACTCAAATGTATCGGCGGGGCCACGCCCCCTGCGGGTGGCGATACAGGAGCATGGAGCATTTTGGCTGAAACAAATAAGGTAGAACAGAACAGCAAAAAACAGTTTATAACATTTGCAATGATTTGCACTTAGGTTCCATTTGGCTTTGCAATCCGATTTGTACAATTCAAGGGGATTGCAAGGGGAAATGTTTTCAGGGAAAATTAGATGGAAAGCAAGGCTTCAACGTGCCTGAAATTGATTTGCAAATGAATTTGCACTCAGCTTTTGGGACAGTGGCAAAAGGTGAGCACAAACTCTACAGACAAAATGCAAAATCAATGACAGGCAGGCATCGAAAGCCTCAAGAAATTAAAATCTAACATTGAACACAAAACACGGAATTATTTAAACAATTAACACAAATACAAATACACATAGACATAAACATTTACATGGACATGGGGACACATAAAACACATTAAAATAGTACGTAGGCGAATTCCAAGTAAAAGCAGCGAGCCGTCAGCATGGATCAATCGTAAAATCATCTTCATTATTGACTGGACCGGTGCCAGCCCCGTCCAAATAGTTCCCCAAAACTCAGTACTCCAGACTCGATTCAATCATCTGCAGCACACGCTGCCTGCCGATTTTGTTCCAGAACAAATAGGGCTCCTTTGAACCCGACACAGAGCGGGGAGCGCTGGAAAAGTAAGATTTTTTATTAGTTTTGAGGTATTTGTATTTATATTCTAAAAGTTTAGATTCCAAATTCCAATACTCACTTCTGGAAACAATCGAAACGAACGACGCCCCGCTCGTTGATCAGGCACGAGTGTATATCAATCACCTTCAGGTGACTCCTGCCCTCGGACCGAATAAAGTTGTTGAATCGCAGGACCTTATCGCACAGCCCCTTGTCGTGGCAATAGTTGGCCAGCGGGGCAAGGTTGGTGAGTATCGGGACAAATCGCCGATTATGCATCTCCTTGATAAGCAGCCGAAAATCGTGCTCGATCTGGACGAGCGGCTTGCCCCGCAGTATATCCACCGAACCAATGTTCACAATAATCTGGGTGCCCTCGGGCAGGTTGACCCTCTTCAGCCGATTCCGGGCTGCGTTGATCGTCTGGCCGGAAACGCAAAGTCCCGACTGTAGTACCCGTTCGTAACGCCTGAATCGGCACTTGAGCTCCATTCGGGCGAGATATAAAAGCAGATCATCGCCCATTAGGGGAAAGTCCAGAAGATAGGCATCGTAGTCGGAGCTGATGGTTAGCATTGAATCGTTATGAGTGGCAGAGGACATGGTCGTGAGTGTGGGCGTTCTCTCGTGGCGCCGCTTCAAGTCGCAGGAGGAACGTGGACGCCTAAAGATGTCTAGGTTTGGGTTGAGTATCTGGTTGAGATTCGGGCTGTTATGGTTCTTGCAGGGTGGCTTGATCAGCTCCGGATTAGCCAAGTGGTTTGACAGCTCCGGGGGATCAGTATAAATTTGGTTAGGCTCGTGCCTGTGTGGTGCAATTGCACTGGATTGCTGGTAGATATTGTTGCTGCAGGTTTAGGAAAGGATTGATTTTTGTAAGTATATGTAATGTCATATTATTAATTCAATTAAGTAAGTTCTGGAGCACTCACAGATGTTTCCAATTGTCCTGGTAGCACCAGTTTGACTCCGCTGCCGCCTTGGCCATATGCGGCAGTGCTGCCGATCTGGTGTTGATCGCCTTGCTCTGGTCATCCGTCGGCTTCTCCGAGGTGACCTTGACATTGAGGTTGTTGTCCAGTGGAGACAGTGCACGCCGCTTGAATCCGTTACGCCAGTAACGTGGTGGCGCCTGCGGTGGACCCATTCGGTATTTGTCCTCTATGGACGGTGCTCCGCTGCTGTAATCACTGCGCTGCTTCTGGTTAAGTACCATCTCCAGCAGGTGGCTATTCTCCTTGTTGGGCTTCAGGTTGAAGATCCGCTTGCCCGTGTGACTGCACTCAGCGGTCACGTACGGAATGGTAAGCAGAAAGTCTGTCACGTTGTCGTGCAGGGGAAAGTTGTTGCCCGTCTGTTTGCGATATTCATCTGGATTAGAATTAAAAAAATTAGAATTAAATTATGTAATATTAAAGAAGAAATCGTTGTTGGAGCTTTAGAAAAGCTAAGCTAAATAAATGAGAAAAGCACATGTAGAAAATTATATAATATTGTGAGAAATAATCTAGAAATTCCTAGAGACTTATAAAGACTTAAAATTTAACAAAAAATAGTACAAATAATTTATAAAAATTTCCTTCTCACAATAGGCAAAGGAAAAAGTCCATCTTAAATAATCGAAAATTCCATATAAAGATCATAAAATATATACCCACCTTTGATGCTCGATATCGTGATTCCATTCTGGGCATGGCTTAGCAATATGGCGCGCACCTCGGCATCAATGTCGGGATACTCGTCGCGCACTTCCCTATAGTTGCCTTCGATTATGGTCATCGTGCTGGTGCTGCAGTAGCTCAGACTTTTTCTTCTCGTGTAGCTGGTGTTACAATTGCTACTCCTGCTTGTGGTGATGATCTCCTCCTCCTTGGTGGAGATCAGAGTGGAGGAAAATAGTCTCGCTACGATTTGCAATTGCTCTTGGCTTCTTTGCCCATCGGCCAACGGCACTTTCCACAACTCCGGCTCTGGGTCCGGTTCACCACCGCCTTCGCTTTTCCGGCCTGCCTTGAAGATCCGGTGAAATTGGCGTAAAAATTTCGACTTTTCCGGAAAACTCGCAGAGCAGTCGGCCTTCACAAAGATCTTGTAGAAACGGCTATGGGAACTCTTGCGAAAGGAGGCGGGCTGCTGGAGTTTTTTGCACAAATTGTGCCAACACGTGGCCACGTGTTTTTTCAACGACCTCAAACTGTCGGCTTTGGTACTCGGATTACTGTTCGACTCGCTGGGGAATTCACTTCTGACTGCGGCCATCGCACAAACGAAAGTGATCCGACCTATTGCTCCTCCATTCGGGGTTTCTTCTTTATCGGATTCTGTTCTCTTTCTTTCGGTTTCTCTTGGTATAAGTTCTGAATTATAGGAGAACTGCAGGTGTATTAGTTGGGGAATAAACGGGAGCAAAGGGAGTAACAGTTACTAATTATTGCGATTATGTTTTCTAGGCTATTCTTGGAGCTTGGAGCTTTGGAATTTGCATCAGGGTGATTCGGTATTAAGGGTAAAATATGATAAAGATAATTCTATATTTTACTTAATAAATTATTTGCAAGTGTTAATTAACAATTTCAGTTTCCTAGAATGTTTTTAAAGACTTTAAGGTAGAAGGAGGCTAACTCGAAAGATTTATTATATTGTAAAACCTTTTGTTTTCATCTAACAATCTGTCTGCAAATCGACATTAATGATGTGCTTAATCTTTCAGCCATTAGAAGCACAATTTAAAGCAGGTTACAAAGCCACTGAAAACAATTAAATCGAATTACCACCTGCAGATTCATTTGACGACGATTATTCGAGTCGTTAGCACTCAGCATACAGCTGGACATTCATTTTTATGGCCTTTCTCTCGGTCCAGATTAGAAAACATCGTGCCTGCATTGCCTCTGTGATAAGTAATTACGAAATTACGGAATAATAAAAATTCCACAATAACTCAAACGGTTCCCCAACCACCACGTGTGCGGTGGGTCTTGATAAACTGCTAATCTGGCAATCGACAAATGGAGCTACTGTCTGAGCTAAAACAATTCCCCAAGACAATTATCATCCGGCCAAGTGCACCTGGATCTTAGCTGGGGGTAAGTGTAATGTGGGTAATGGGGAAGCAGTTCGTTTGAGTATTGATGGATGATGACTCTGGGCCCTTCTTTCAGCTCGCATGGGTTTTCTCCGCCCCGGAAGGGTGTCAGACAATCGGAAAGAAGCTTGTGGCTTGATTTGACCAAGTTATTACAGTGAAGCTCATGAAAAAGTATAGACAGAACTTGGAAGAAGTGCTTATTTTGTAGAATTTTATAAAGAGTGAAATGATAACATTTTTGTATTAAATTAATTTCTAATTATTTTAGTTAAAAATTTTTTAGAAATATATGTTTAACCTCTGGAAGCTTGACTGTATCTCTCCTCGTCTAAACCACCCTTACTACTCTTAATTGCAGAGGAAGCTGCAGAGACGTGACGAGCAATACTAAATGGAAACATTGGGCAAAAACATGTGGCACAATTGATGATAACACTCCCTTTCCCGATTTTCTATTTGCTGAATATACATACGTACATATGTAATCCTCCCAATAAGCTCTGTACTGGAGTGATTCACCCGGATTTCGATGCCATTCAACTTTCCCTTTTGGCTTGGTGTTTTGCAAATATTTTCCTGAATTCACTCGCATCACAGTGCAATTGTTCCTTAATAATAGTAATTTGCATTCAAGCCTTTCATAACACTCACACAAATCAACTCTAGTTCTGTCGTCACCCACCTTAGAACTACAGTAGACACTGGCTGAAGTAAGTTTATAAGCAATTTAAATTTTAAAATAAATAAAAATATATATATCTTTATAACTTCATTATTTGGACCCATAAAAATATTATAATATATTTAAAATGTTTTTATAATGATTAATTAGCGATTTTAAGATATAGTTATAATAATATATTCAACTCTCTCAATGGAAAAATTTTCTGATTAAAAATTACAGGAACATTTGAATTTTTTAAGTCAATTTAATAAATGTATCAAAATATTGTTATAGTTT
The DNA here is from genome assembly GCA_008042735.1 of Drosophila leontia. Classification (NCBI taxonomy): domain Eukaryota; kingdom Metazoa; phylum Arthropoda; class Insecta; order Diptera; family Drosophilidae; genus Drosophila; species Drosophila leontia. Next base: position 3,230 of record VNKB01002733.1, on the reverse strand, counting down.
TCCTGTGCTACGAAAATCAACCACCAACTTTAAAAAATATAGTTTATACAATCCTTCAGCTCCCGATATCCTCTCCATATTGCGAAGATTGAAGGGGCTTAGTTTAGTCTTTTTATTTTTTTTTCAATAACAAATCTCCCAATTTGATGGACAACCTTTGTGGCGCACTGGCAGGGCGAGGGTGGATTTTGAATAGTAAAGAGCAATTTACCGAGGAGAATTATGAGCTACACACTATATTCATTGGGTTCGACTGCATTGCTGCATAAATTATGGAACAACTTGTTGATATTCTTTCTGTCAGTTGCCGGTTCGGTTAACTCCGAGGTTACCTCGCAGAGGGCGGCAAAATGTTGGGGGTATAGGCGCAAATTATCGTAATCAATTTATGCAAAAACCATTTAGCGATTGGCTCACTTTGGGGGCGGGTTACACCTGTTAATCTGCTGACAGGCGGAAAATGTCAGGAATGCTGCTGGCCTGGCCTGGAATTCGCAGAGCGGAGATTTTCCCCCCTCTCACGGGAAAATCGGATCAGTGGTTCGGCAGCAGCAGCTCCATCACTAATTCCCCTTAATTATCCTTATCCGTTTCCATGGGCTGGCCAAACATCTGTTATTATTGTTCGTGCTGCTGCCGGAGCACTCACAATCATCGATTGGCCTGCAAAAGGGCCTTAATCAGAGCTCCGCAATTCAAACACACGTAATTAGAGCTCTTCTGACAAAGTGTATGGAAATGCAGTGAGAGAAATACTATTATAAAGTGAAGTAAAACATAAAACACAAAGAAAACCTTAGATAACGTTGCAATATTTAGGTAGGATTTACCTAATTACACCGAAAGACTTTATTTTCAGCCACCCACCCTATGTTATTAGTGGCTTTATCGTTAAATTTCAATGGATTCCGCAGCAGTTTTTAGCATTAACTATATTTTTTGTGCTGCAAAATAACACATTTTTTATTACTTTTTTTTGCAGTGCTACCCGGGTGTTTCCTTTTGTGATGACCGGTTACAAGTTGGCCAACAGATTGTAAACGGCACACTCAAAGTTAAACGGCTAACCATGTGGCTGAGTGTGTGGCAATTAATCAAGGCTAGGTGTCGTACACCGTAAGACTGCTTCCGATTCCGGTTTTTGGAGTGCCCGAGAGCTCCTGCTCCTCATTAAACCCACACGATATGGTAATTCTTCATGTCGTCGTCTTGACCGAAGGCTTCAATGCCATTTTTGCTTTTGTTTTCAAGTATCTCATTATCTTATATAATTAATAAATAAAAATGTAAGTAATATTAATATAATTTTAATTTGCTTAAAATCCTTTAAAATGTTACCATGGATGAATCTTGTTCAAGTTAAGTTTAACTCCAGTTACGTGATACCAATACCGTATCCAAGTAAAGTAAAAAGAAGGAAAAACCAAAGGCAATTGTTACGGCAAACTCAAATCAAACCACTCAGAGAGAGAGAGAGAGAGAGAGAGACCCAGAGCAAAAAAGAGAGAACGCAATGTAAACACAATTACTTTTTATTTGCTTTTGTTTTACACTCAAAGTCCCAGACACCTGAAAACTCTCTCGCTGCAGCTGCAAAAGTCGAAAATGCATTAACAAGCAAATACAATTACAATTTATTCTCTTTCGCCATTTGAGACTCTCCTCGCTCTTTGAGTAAACCGGTTTAGACTTACTCTCTTTCTCTCACTTTATATACTCGAATAAGTTATACCGAGCACCTATAATAATAATGTTAGTTCCACGCGAGTTAAAGTAAAAGATACATATGTATATTTAATAATTATATACATATGCATGTTTATATTAATTTCAATAACATAAAACAATTTTTTATTTCCTGTGGGTTTTTTTTTTAATTTTCTAATTATGTAAGTAAGTATTATGAAATTACTTCTTTTTAAGTAATTAAGTTCGTGTTTCTGTAACTACATAAATGGAATTAAATTTGCCTCAAATCACAAATTCACCTCGGGCCTATATACTCCTTTAAAATACGATTACTGGATATGATGGTTTACTCACGCTGAGAGAGGCAAAGCCGGCTTGTTATTGAGTCTCTCTTTGAGTCAATTTATAAAATTATAGTAAATAAGTTTTTGTTTTATTTGAATGTTTAAACTTTAACATAATTTAAGTTTTAATAAGTTTATTAAAGAGCTTTAAACATTCTGTATACATCTTTGCAAGGGAGTTTTGATGAAGTCAGCAATTGCGTTTGAGTGAAACCCAAAAGAGAGAACGTAAGAGCGTTCTCTCTTTGAGTGACTCGAAAATCTATAAAAGCAGCGCAAACAACGCCGCGCTCTTAAATTTTTTTTTTCAACCGAACCGGCCACATCGGAGTGAAGTAAATTTCTATCGCAAAATACTACGTAGTGCCGGTAAAATAACGCCAATATAATTTAATAAGTTATATTTGATTCGGAAATATATAATATTTACATATATATTTTCACGAACCTTGTGCGAGAGTGGCGAAGCGGGAAAGAAAAAGAGCAAACGAAAAATGGCGCGCTTTTTACGTTGTTTACTTGATGAAAAATCAAAGAAATCGAAATTTTTAAACGAAAACCAATGAAAGTGTTTGTAAATAAACGTGCAGTCGTTTTATGAATGTTGAAACTAAAGAAAAAAGTGAAATAATAAGCGAAAATAACTACGAAACAAAAGAAATAAGGTGTAACCTCTACTGAAAATACTCAAAACAACAACTAACAACCACAATTTCATTACATTAAAGTGCAAGCAAAGCCCAAAACCATTGAAAATCTGCCCAATCTAATGCAAAAATGGCCAAGAGGCATGTGTTTTGTTATTTGTGCAACCGGCGAGTGCAATAAATACAGTAATAAACCAGAGTAAGCAACGGTAAACAACGGCCACGATGACGCGCGAGGAAGAGGAAGAGGTGCGGTCGCTGCTGTGCCGCCACCAGGAGCGCATAATGTTGGACTTGGGCAGCACCGATCTGCTGGCGGTGCTCGTCAAGAACTCGGTGCTCAGCCAGTCGGAGGAGGATCTGCTGCTGAAGCCCTACGGTGCCGTCACGCCCACGCCCTCTGCCGCCGCCTCTGCCGGCGTAGCGGGCGTCGAGCCGCCCGGCAGCGCTCCATCGTTGACCAAACGCAAGCTCAGCGCGGTGGCCAGCAGCGGGAGCACGGCCAGCGGGGGCAGCGGCGGGAGCGGGGGCAGTGGATCCTCGCGCTGCG
>VNKB01002731.1:0-12960 GCA_008042735.1 Drosophila leontia | reverse complement strand
GCGGAGAGACCTCCATTTTGTTGTTGCAGCGCCTCAAAAAACAACAAAGTGTATGTTTTTATTTACACACAACCGTGACTAGTACAAAAACAAAGAAGTAAATAATTGTGCACGGGCCAAATAATTATTTAAATGCTGTTTTAATTTGAAATCAAACAAAAGAGTGTACGAAAACAAGAGATCAACGGTCGCCACCCTGCAAACCATTTGACGGTTGTTGAATCACCGCTCCATAGAAAGAGTCTTGTTGGACAAATTATTTTGGTTGAATGCCGAATAGAGTCTCCTGGGAGTTGCCTTGGCGATTGTTGGACAAATTATTTTCATTGAATGCCAAGGAGCATCTCCTGGGATTCGATGTGGCGATTGCTGGAGGTATTATTTTTTGCGAATTCCAAGAAGAGTCTCCTAGGAGTCGCTGTAGCGATTGCTGGAAGATTAATTTTAAATTAAAGTGGCTTCAAAGAAAAGGAAACAAAGGAATGCAAGATTAAAGTAGCGGTACTTAGCCGCGAGGGGCTCTTCCAAAAGAGTCCCGGAAGAGTCTTCCGTTTAGAGGGTCGCCTGCGACTCTTCCGCGATTTAAATGGTTTGCTGGGTGCACTGTCTAGTATTCTCCGAGAGTGTGAATCTATTTACATTGTGTATCTTTCTCTCAGCAAGCAACAAATACCAATTGCATCAATTGAAAATCAATATCAAATCTAGAATTGATTTTGGAATTGATTCCGTAGTAAAAAAACCCTACAAAGTTATCTTTCTAAAAAAAAAACTCTACAAAGTTGTATTTCTAGTCGCCTGCCATTGAACTATCAGAAGCACTTCAAAACACTTGTTGAATTAGCGACAGTATTTTCATTTTGCCCAACTGTTTAACCTTTCAGGCTAGCAGCAAAGGCAAAGCAAAAACAAACCAAAAGCTCTGCATGATCAACGATAAATTCATGTAATAAAATGGCAGGTTCCATTCGACCGTTATCAAGCCATATAAACAAAGGCAACCTCACAGTGATAGTGACTTTAACTAAGGCATACACACACCCGCACTTGGTAACATATAGCTCTCGCGGCGAAGGCGGAACAGCTGGACGAATACCCCTCGCTGATTGCCTTTATCTTCCCTAATTACTCTGATAAGACTTAACCCAACTGTTTTTCATATTCTTCGAATTTGCCGGCAGATAATCCTCTCAAGATTTGGGGTATCTGGGTAACGATTTTCGGTACATTCTGTATATAATTAATCTGAATCACAGCTACACTGCAACACTTGACTAAACGTTTTCACTAAATATGTATTATATTAAATACCTATGTAATTGTTAAGATTTTCCTAATGGGATAAAATCAATTTGTTAATGAAGAATATGAATATAAATAGTAAATATATAAATATACATAAAATATATGTATGTAAATGAAAACAGCTAGATAGACTCGTCTGCTGATGCTATAATATATTTACATTTATGATTTTTGGGGTCGGAAATGATGAAAGTGTATAAAATATTAAATAAAAAATAAAATTTTAAATAGTTAGATACCACTTTTTAAATGGATTAACAAACCGCAGCGATTTTTCGGAGTGTTTCTAAAGACTCTAAGCATTATAATTTAGTAAATTATGGTCAAAACTAATCACTGAACACATTTTTTATTGTAAATGTAAAAAATAATAAAATAATATACATATTTAAATTTAATAAAGCCATTTACCCTCAATCAAAATAAAAAATATATATGTATATAGAAAATTATTTTACAAAGATAAAAAATATGTATTCCAAATTTTCCGCTCTTTCTTCTTTATACAAAATAAAATAAAGACGGGCACTTGACTTTTACAAATGACATTGATTTTACATTTATTTCTTATACAAAAAAAAATTGACATCCGATCCGAATCAGGTTACAGAATGACTCATTGGCGCTGAAATCCAACCGAGAGAGTCACCACATCCGACCCACCCTCTTGAAGACAAAGAAGCCGGACCGACCATGTCTGCTCGCTTCGAACCAAAAAGACTGCCCGAAGACGTGGACGATGGCCTGGAGACGCTGGAAGAGTACACGCAGCGATGGCGGTCCGTCCGAATCATTTACTACACCATGTTCCTGATGGCGCTCGGTTTCAGCATCATTCTCACCGGCATTTGGCCCTTCCTTAACAAGGTGCGTTCTCCCATAGGTGGGTTGTTATCCCTTGGAGTTTCATCAGAATCTCTTTTCAGCTAGATCCCGATGCGGGCAAGGAGTTTATGGGCCTGATTGTGGCCGCCAATCCCCTTGGCCAGATGATCTTCAGCCCGATCTTCGGCTGGTGGGGCAACAGGCTGGGCAAAATCCGTCTGCCTCTGCTTCTATCGCTGTCCCTGTTCACGTTGGCCAGTGCGGTGTACTCCTCGCTGGAACTGCGTCCGGATAATGTCAAGTACTGGATGCTGGGCTCGAGATTCCTTATCGGAGTAAGCTCCGCAAATATAGCTCTGTGCCGGTCCTATTTGTCAGCTGCCACAAGGATCACTGAACGCACCCACGCCGTTTCCATGGTGTCTTTGGCCCAGGTCCTTGGATTTATTATTGGTCCGACCCTGCAGGCGGCAGTTACTCCTCTGGGAGATCAAGGTTACGTCTGGCTGTGGGGCAAGATGCACTTCAACATGTACACTGCATCCGGCTGGATCAACGTGGGGATGAGCATCGGTAACTTTATGATGTTCCTTCCCGGCGTGTTTGAGGTAAATCGAAAGGATACTTTTTTGGGATTTATTTGGTAAACATATCGTCTTCTTTAGGAACACAAAATAGCCGCTCGTGAGGTGATGGTCATGCAAGGCGGCACTTCGGAGCGAGAGACCTGGAAGGCCATCAAGCCGAACTATCTCTCCGCCTGGATATTGATCGTCGCCTTCTTTATTCTCGTCTTCAACTTTGTGCTGCTGGAAACGTGAGTTGATGACGCAATCCGGGGAGATTTTATATGACTTCTCTTATCTTTTTCAGTCTGGGCACTTCCCTGACCATGGACATGTTTGCCTGGTCCAAGGCCGAGTCCCTTTGGTACATGGGAATAATGATGACCACGGCAGCCATTGTGTCTCTGGTCACGTTCGTCCTGATCTCGCCTTTGTGCAAGCTGATTGCGGAACGCTACTTGCTCATCTGGGGAGGATTCTCGCTCATGTTCCTCGGCCGAGTCCTCTTCGTGCCCTGGGGTCCGGATCCGCCCAAGCTGGCACAGGCTTTCAATGCCAGCCTCAACTTGAGCGACGACGATCCCCTGTTTTTGGGTTGCCCGCCCACGCAGGAGTGGTGTGGCGAACTGCCAGCTCTGACACTGACGCAGTTTATCATCGGCTTTGCCCTTACTTCGGTGGGCTATCCCATTGGTGTGACCCTCATCCAGACCATCTTCTCCAAGGTACTGGGACCGCGACCCCAGGGTGTCTGGATGGGTTGGATGACTGGTTCTGGCTGCTTGTCACGCGTCCTGGGCCCAGTCTTTGTGGGTTCCATCTACACCAGACTGGGAACATATTGGACCTTCGGTGTGACCTCCTTCATGATGCTCGTCTCTATGTTTTGGCTGCAGTGCAGCAAGTAAGTTGCCCGTCATTTTCCTAGGGGGAATTACTTATAAAATAATTGTATTTTCTCTTCGATTTCCACAGTCGATTGCTCATCCCACCGACTTTCGACAAGGCAACACCCGTAGAGCTGCAAGAACTGAGCAAGCATAATGGTGGCAGCAAGGTGGATGACGACGACGCCGGCGCCGACTCACCGGAGGAGTTAGTCTCCAAAGAGCAAGGTAGCCACCACTCCCTCTCCCGGGCGTAGCGGCTGGAGAGACTCTAGCTGTAAGACAAAGTTGCACAACTGCCTTAATCCCTAGCTTTAAAATACAGGTTTATTTTTTGCATATTTCCGACTTTTATTGGTACTCGCAAAGTCCACAACATTGAACTGAACTAGGTTACTGATGAATCGTTTCGTATGTGTGTATGTGTATGAGGGACGAGCACGTCGTTGTCTAGTCTTGGAGGCTTGTAGGAGGATGCTTCGACGAGTGTTTCCAACATTTTTTTTTGTGGTTTAAGTATACGAATTACGGTTTAGGTGTAGGTAAAAATACGCTTGGCTACCAAGGCGGCAGCCACAATTGTGAAAATGTCGTCGGCAGCAGCAGGGGTTGGTGTGGCTGCTGGTGGTTCTGGTGATGCGGCGGATGGTAGTAGGCCTGTGGCGACCAGTAAAACAACCAGCAATCCTGTCCCAACCCTCTCCTTGAGCCATGTGTCGCCGTGTGGTACAGAGTGCGGGCCATGGGAAGGGTTAGGGGCAGTGCGACCGCAACTCAGCTGCTGCCGTGATAGTAAAACTCATCTCAGTAGGGCGCATAGCGGCGACCCGGAGGCGAGGGACCACGCATTCCGCGCGACGATATCATGCGATCGTCAAAGGAGTCGCGGCTAAAGTCCTCATACCCATGCGGAGTTGGAGAGCTGTATGGGGAGAAGGAATAACAGGCTTTAGTAACTAAGCAGAGAGAGAAAAAGGAAGTAAGTAGAGCTGGGAAAATATCGATTGTCAATGTATCGATTTTTTCGATATTTAAAAATATAACATCGATTATATCGAAAACACAATTATTTACATATTTTAAATTCAATGAGATCAATTAAAATAAAATACAAGTTGTTTAGATTAAATAAAAAAATAAAGGTTCAATAATATAACAATAAAAACAAAATTTTTCATAATATAAAAACGATAAAAAAATAAATCAAAGTTTTATTAACTACTGCATTTTACAGGAAAAAAAGAGTTTATTTATAGTTTTAGATACATTGATTTATTTCAAAATGGAAAGAATCAATATAATCGTTTTTGACATCGATTTGTTCTAATCTCTAGAAGTAAAACCTCTTGAAAATAATTGCAACATCATAGGAAAGAGTCGATAAGAAATCCCCCATATAATATTATCTATAAAAGTGATTTATGTGAAGGTTAATATTGCAAACAAAGGCTAACAGCTAGTAGTTCTAAAGACAAATTTCTGGGAGTCCCCAATTTTACATTCCTTTATCAACTGCCATGAGACTTACCCGTAGCGACTCATTCCATTGCTGCTACGCGGCGGTGGCGGCGAGCGGCGACTAAACATAGTGTCATATCCACGCGAGACGCTGCAGGAGCGCAGGCTGCCGCTTAGCGGGGGTGGAAGTGGCATGGGTTCACGGCGCGAGATCGGCGGCGGCGGGAAGTCGCGCATCCGCGATGTTTGATAGCGACGCTCGTACAAATCACGTGAGTCCTCAAAGCGGCGGTCATAGTAATCATATTCCTGGGGAACGCAAAAAAAGAATTTCATCAGTAACAGAAAATAAATGTTTTCGGGGAGGAAGTGGGGAAGTCATGGATATGCAAAAGGGTGATGTGTCTACGGGATATGGATACTGAATTTACCCTAAAGCCATCCATGATGCGGTCACGCAGGAATGGCGGCGGCGGTGGTGGCGGCGGATACGGGTCACGTCCGTACATGCGATCTCTGTAGCCGCCGGCGCTGAGCGGTGAGGGCGGCTCCCGTCCGCCTCCAGCGCTGCCATAGAGGCGCGGACACTCTTTCGACCAATGACCGGAACGTCCGCAACGATAACACTGCTCCGGATCGCCCATGCCCGGCTTGGGGCGGACACGACTAGTCGAAACTTGAACCTTGAGCGGCTGGCCGTCTACGACGCGACCGTTCAGCTCCTTGATGGCGTCCTGCACGTCCCCGACACAATCCAGATGAACGAAACCATAGTTTCGCACAATGTCGCACTCGACGACGGTGCCGTATTTCTGGAATAGTTCCCGCACCTCCGGCGCTCGCGTTTTGTCGGTCAGATTTCCCACGAAGATTTTCGTTGTTGGCGTGTTGGGGGCCCGACGACTCTTGGCCGCCTCCACCTTGATGGCGAACTCATTCAACACGTAACCGTTCAGATTCTGTATGGCATCGCGACCCTGCTGCTCGGTCTCCATGTGCACGAAACCATAGTTCTTGACCACGTCGCACTCGACGACGGTACCGTACTTCTCAAAGAGCGCCCGCAACTCGGTGGCCTGCGTCTTTTCATCAAGATTCCCGATGAACAACTTGAACGTGCCGGCTCCGGGCATGGCGGCAACGGGTTCAGCTACGTGGTCGTCCACGGTTCTTTCGTTTCTTGCACTTGGTGTGGGGAGGTCCCGAAAATTGATTATATACGCGGCGGCGGCGGCTTCACGGGCAGCGGCAGCGGCGTTCTTCGGATTATAGTATATATCGCGTAAGGGCGACGGGCGGGCTTGATACTACGGCAAGACGACTACGGGGTCCCGGACAAACGCGACCTCAAGAGGGGATAGAAGAAAACAGGGCAGTTTTTTCAGGCTGGTACGAACCAAGATGCAGTGCAGCAGCAGCAGCAGCAACAACGGCAGCAAATAAAAACAGCGCGGTGCGTGGCAATTTACCAACAATTCTTTTCTCTACAAATATCTCGAGTCCTCGTTCGGTTTTTCGATTGCTACCACATACACAAAAAAGATGGCGACGGCCAGTGCGCATTTTTTCTCACGGTTTTTCTGTACTCGCCGCTTGCGGTGGCGTGGCTTCGGAATGCGGTAAATGGAAGTGGGAGACTCACCTGGTTATTCAGCAGCTCTAAATTAAAATTACAGCGCACAAACGCTTTTATTATTTTTACTTTCTTCACGGATGACAACTTTTTCTGAACGATTTTCCCAGTGTGACCTTAGGCTATTCCCCTAAATAATCTCAAAAAGTTTTAATTTCCTCCTGAAAAATCCACGCCTGATGAAATAGTGAGAGTGACAGAGACAACTATTGTGACCGCCGATGTGAGAATAAAATACTAAAATGTGTTGATACCATTCTTCTTTTAATACTAACTTTAATTTAAATTTGTTATCGATCACAATATCACAAGTGTTGGTAAACGCTCGAAAAAACCGCGGTCGACAGCAAAAAAAAGCGGGAGGATTTGGACAAAGTTAATGCGAATTAAAAATTGCCAGCGATCATGGAGACGCCGAAGGGTAGTGGGTCCGCCTCACGCCCCGATCGCTCGGCCACCCCACGCCTCTCCGAGCGGAAGCGGCGATTGTTCGGCAGTCCCGTAACCCGAATAGTCAAGATCAATGACGATGAAGATGAGGACGTCGACATTCTTGGGGTTTCGCCCTTGAAGCCCCATGTGACGCCCAACAAACCGAGCGGGGGCGCCACACCAGGCAGGAGGCGAGTGCTGCGCAGCAGCCCCAATAGCAGCCCCGAAACCAACAAGGAAAACAAGACGGGGCGCAGCAAAGGGGCTGTCGTGGCGGCCATGGCCACTGAGGAGCAGCTGCCGCACTTGTTCACCACCACAATGCGGCTGAATAGCAACAGTAGCAGCAGCCAAGCCAGTAGCCCCCGCACGCCCAAGCAAGGACGTCGCCAGCGGCCGGAATCCCCTAAATCCTCGCCAGCCTCTGAGGCGGGATCACCAGCAGTGCGCCGTGAAAGGGCGAAGCCAAAGCCCCAGAGCAGCACCAGACGCAGCCCCCGCAATGAAAAACTGAAGACTATGGAGCCCAGTCAAGGGGCAAGGAGTGAGCAAACCAGGATCAGTCCCAGAAACCATAGAAAAAACACAAAAATTGTGAACAAAACAAAGGCTGCTTCTCCAGAACTTGGCCAGAAAAGCAGTAGGAATAGTCAAAAGTCCCCAGTATCCATCCTTAAACCCACTAGAAAAAGCAATGAAGGCGGTTTGAAGAGTCGAAGAGCCTCTGTGACCATTATGAACCACGAAAAGGACCCAAAATCTCCTTTAAGAATCGGTGGAAACCCAACCAACCCCAAGACTCCAAAATCCAATATAGAAATGATGCTCGCTTCGGAGGATGAAGTAGAAAAAGAAGTCGATTGTAGGGCTGCTCCTCGTCGTCAGCCCCAGAAGCGCCTGCACCCGGCCACGCCATCTGCCAAGGCTGGCTCCTCAACAGAATCCGACTCGGGATCGCCGCAGAGCAAGTTGCGCCGGATGAATCTGGAGAGCAGCATACCCACAATGGCCTTCTATTCGCACAGTGAAAGTGGAGCGATGCGAGCGAAGGGAACACAAGGCAAGGTGGCCAGGACCCCGCAGCCGAGCAAGGCAAAGACCTCGCCAAAGCGTCGATTCGTGCGGACTGGAATCAACAATGGAGTGAGACACAAGATTCGAAAGCGGCCTGGATTATCCCAACACTTGCCACAAACCAACTTGAATCACATCCTGAGCTCCCTGAGAAACGAGAGGCTGAAGAACTTGATCACCACCAAGCGCGAGGAACGCGCCAAGGTGGAGGAGGTGCACGAGATTCTGCGCACGGCCCGGGATCCCATAAAAATGGCCAAACCCTTAAGTGTGCTGGATGCCGAAGACGCCAACAACAATAACAATAACAATGTCTCGGTTGGAGCCATGTGGCGGGACACGGAAAAAGACTTTAGCGATCTAAGTGAGGATGAAGAGAAGGTGGACATCTTGGATCCCGCAATGGAGCTGGAACCCATCATACCTTTAATACGGCACGAGACTACGACACACACTTCACCGCCCGCCGAGACTGTGGATCTCAGCAAGCGCAAGTTCTTCAAGTCGGGCCGCAGGAGCAGCACCTGCATGGAGGTTCGGATCACGGACAACATCAAGGCCAGTGTCAGCCAGGGCAAGATTGCCCTGGTTCAAACGCCACGCCGGAAGCCACGATCCGTTCGCGTCAAGTCAGCGACGATATTCTCCGCAGAGCAGGCCACCGTGGATGCGATCCTCAAAAGCTTAAATGACTCTGTGTTCGGTGAGATAGTTGAGTCGGAGCCCAAGGTGGCTATCATGCCCATGGAGATCGAAGCCGAATCGTTGCCGGAAACGATCGAAACCGAGGCAAGGATAGACCTCGATCCCTTTGCTGTATTCCGACAACGATTGCCATACCAAACGGAGGATCCGGAGCTCATAGAGCAACAGCAAATCCTGCTGGAGTTCCTCATCAGCAACAACATCTGCACCGAGGAGAACTTTGAGATCTTCATTGCGAATCCGGACAGTCACAAGGAGGAGGCCAATCGGATTGTTGACGACCTCTACATGGTGGTGAACAGCGAGGAGGCGTCGGCACAGGTGGCTCCAATGGAAGTTGTGCCGCCACCAGTGGTGTTGGAGGCTCCTCCTCCTCCTCAAGATCCCCTCCCGGAAGAAGCCCAGCCAAAGCTATTTCCCATATTCACACAGCGCCTGCAGCCTGTTGTTCAAAAATCCTCGCGTCGTCGACCCAGCACCTCCATGAGACTGCTGTCCGAGGCGGCGGGGGGATCCAATCAGTACCAGATCGATGCCGGGCAGAAGGCCTTTGGTGCCCGTCAGTGCCAGCAGTGCGGTTTGGTGTACACCGTCCACGAACCGGAGGAGGAGCAGCTGCATCGCGAGTACCACAACTCGATCCATGTGCTGCGCTTCAAGGGCTGGATCGACGAGGATATTGTGGCCGTGTATCCGGAATGGGGCAACGATGGCCGCATCGTAAGGCTCAACGAACGGGCGCCGGCGGCACGACTCGAGCGACTCAAGGATCTCATCGGTGTGGTGGACAAGGAGCTGGGCTACTCTTCGTATATTGTGCCAAAGATATTCGTGGCCTTCATGGCGGTGCGAAAGCAACAGATTGTGGGTTTTTGCCTGGTGCAGCCCCTGTCGCAGGCTCATCGGTTCATCCAGGTCGATGGCACGGACTACTTTAGCGAGGAGACCTACAAGGCTAGGTATTATTTCATTTTAATATATTTTATATATATTATATATATCTTTTCCCTTACAGTTGCGGTGTTTCCAGGATCTGGGTGTCACCCCTTCACCGTCGTGGCGGCATAGCCAGCAAGCTGATACGGGCTGTCCAGTGCCACACGATAATTGGTCAGGAGATTTCCTTGGAGTTGATAGCCTTTAGTACGCCCACCGACGACGGGCGAGCTCTGGCGCGGCGGCTTACCGGGTTAGATAACTTTTTGACCTACGACCAGTGACCCGGGGGAAAGACGGCTATTGAATAGCTGGAATAGTTTGGATTTAGGATTGCTTCCGGAACCTGTACTAACTTATTATGTTACAAGTGGCGAGTACAAGCGCCATTTCAATTGTGTTTTTGAGGGTGGAACAAATGTCCCCGTGATTATGCAATAAAGTTTGGTTTAATACACTTTAAGGAAACATTTTTCTGAAATTAATACTATTTAATAAGAAGGAAATAAGAATTATTGAGTTGAATATTGAATAATGTGTAGTTCGAACATAAAAACGATTTATGTTTGTGACTTTTAAGGTTTGTAATGTTTCTTGTTTTCTTAATTTTCAAATTGTTTCCTATTATTTGAAAGAATTCGAACCTAAAAACAGGTTTTTGTCTGTTTCAAGTCTTATGCATCAGATTTAAGCCCAGATTTCTTTAAATTTTAGATTTATAAACATTAAATATTAATTAATAATATTTAAACAAAACTCTCCTATTTTCATAAATAAAAGGGAAAATAGTAAGGGAAATTTCAAAATACCCCCAAAAGTATGCAACAAATAAGTTCCCTCGCATGCACCTGCGATCGATAACAATTAATCGAACCACTTGCAACCCTGAGCCGAAGCAGCCCAATGTCATCACTAACTTCTGAGCCAGGCTTTTGGGCGTTGTTTTCGTTGCTGCAAAGTGAATGAAATCGAGAACTTTGAAGAATCTAAACCGCTCAGACATCTGAATGGGACTTGTGCCAATCCTGGAGATCACCAATAGCGCGCAGATGGTAAGTCAGGGTGGAGTAATCGAGACGTGAAGGCGGATATTCCAAGCGCCACTTGCCACGCCCAATGTGTGTTTAATTGGAATTGCTGGCAATTGGTTTCGGGGTTGCTGTGCTTGCAGCGTGGTGGTGGTTGAACTTAAGCAGCGCTCCTCCCTGCTCCACATTCTCAACTCCAAGCGCTTTGTTCGTTGCAGACAATTGAGCGTTGTGCAGCAGGCAACCTTCAAGTACCACACCCATAAAAGACTATGTCCACAATCGAAGAGGAACGCAAGGCGTACGAAAAGAATCCCTACTTCACCGGCCACATCTACGGCAACTTTTCGCCGTTTTATGTGACTATTGCCATCTGCACGGTTGTCCTTGGCTCGATCATCATATTGAACATCATCTTGGGCTGCTGCTCCAAGCATCGCAAGTACTGGCAGGACAGGCACACGGGCAATCGCTGGCTGGTATCCATTTGGTCGGCCACTCCGCACAAGCAGCCGCCACTGGACTTTACTGAGTTGAAGGACGCCTCCTACTTCCAGCGCTTCCACGTGAGTCATCATAGTTGGAGCTTAAGAAGGTTTTAACTTGGGGTCTTTCCAGCCCACCACTCATCAGCAAGTGTTCCCCGACGACGTCGTGATTGGCGTTGACGACTTGGAGCCCGTTCATCAGTCGCCCGCGCATCAGCAGCAGCGTCCGCCGCGTCCCGAGGGCCGCACCCTGCACCAGCAGCGTCAACGCGAGGAATACGTGGAGCTCCAGAAGCGCGAGAGCGACATCTAAGCGAAGGGAAAGATGGCTCTTTACTTTCTTTATCCCGCCGTGGCCGCTGTTGCCCTGTTCATCGTTGCCGTGATCATTGTCATGCTGCGCTACGGTCCACGTTTGTGCGGTTTGCGCCACCATGCGCTCCCGGACAACGACGACCTGCGGGAGAAGACGTACGAGCACGAGATTAGCTATGCCTAATCTCCAATTTACACTCTTATGCTTCTTTTATATATCCACTAACCTCCACTAACCCATCTGCACCCAAGAGTAATTATTTTGCATGCAGTACAAATAACTTCTTGTTCATTTCCCATATTCCATCAGACAATGTGCCTTAATCTCTCGTGAAAAATTATGCCGTCCAAGTGTCTTTTTAGTTCCGTAAGATCGTAATAACTAAAAGTAATCGTATACATTTACCCCTTTTGGGTAGTCGACAGATGCTGCATTTAATGTAACAAATCCAATATTCTATATACATATTTCTACAACATATCAGTATGTCTTGCATCTGCTTACATCAATGCAAACTCTATACATTTGTAATTGTCCGCTCAGTTCTCCCCAATATTGTATCACTTTGAATAAAGCTCGAGTTTACGTTTCCAATAAATAGTATAATTGTGTTTTTAATGAGGGAAAAGGGTATGTTTAATTCGGTGCAAAATGGGAGCTTTTCAAAAATATAGACCATATAATAACTCAACATTTAAACTAGTTTGTGCTAAACTTTATATTATAAAATACTAGTAAGCCCGGCGAACTCCGTTACGCCACCTTCGGCAAATTATCCGTTTAATTGAGGTGCTCTTTGGTAAACCATATTTTTTGTGATGTGTTGTGGTTAATGGAATTATCTAGGGACCAAATAGCCCCTGGGATGCTAAAATCACCAAGAACTACTAATTAAGTGGTCCCTACCCGAAATTTTTTTTCAGACACCAACTGAATAGCGGAAATATGGTTTCAATAAATAGGAAGTTCCGACAATGGAGGAATATAGTCCGATCCAGCCGGTATACTGTGAACAGAGCTTTAAAAACTTCGGAGCTCAGAATCTCCGGCTTTAACCAGGTTTCTGTAAACACAACACTTGGGAAGCAAATGTGACACTATTATAGTACAATTTAGGAAGCTTACTGCGAAAGTCTAGCATTTTGATAGGAGATACCAAGGAAGTTTGTTAGTTTTTTGGGACTCAATTGGAAGACGTAGAAGGCGCATTGATCAAATCGGGCCTAGGAAGAGTAATTCCAACTGTCCTTTTTTTCTCTTTCTTTGCTTCAAATTCATTAACAATCACATGCTTTGGTCAGTTTTGG
>VNKB01002715.1:0-11314 GCA_008042735.1 Drosophila leontia | reverse complement strand
AGCTGTGTTTCGTGGATCAGTACTTTTGCATGGCAAAGAGTTGCAAAAAGTTGTAAATGAGAAACTATTAACCAAAGTGTGCAGATTAATGAGAAACTAACCGTTTTTGTCCGAATCCACACGTTTTCAAAAAAATTAACATTTTCTAGTACCATATCAGTATGGTTTTTTTCCGTTTTTTTTTTTTTGCTTTAAACTCCAATTTTAGGTCTATTGTATTGAAATTTCGTTTGAATGCCTTTTTTAAGCTCCCAAGAAGACCTACCAAGTTTCAAATGATTTGGGGCACTATTTCATATAGCTGCCATATAACAGATCTGGCCCATTCGCCCAAAAAATTTTTTTTGTTAAAATATAACCAAATCATTTGAAACTTGGTAGGTCATCTTGGGAGCTTAAAAAATGTATACAAACCAAATTTCAAAGCAATAGCTTGAAAAACAAAAAAGTTGGTGCAAATCGGCCAGATCGGTTATATGGCAGCTATATGAAATAGTGCCCCAAATCATTTGAAATTTAGTAGGCCATCATAGAAGCTTAAAAATTGTATACATACCAAATTTCAGATCAATAGGTTCAAAATTAGAGTTTATGCCAAAAAAAACGCAAAAAAAAACATAGTGCAGCGGTCAGTTCCAAAAATGTACTGGCAAGCAGGTAGTCACTAAATAGCCTAAGCACGACTAAGTCAGTGAGGATCTACTCTGTTCCCAGCCACCAAGGCATAGACGGTAACGAAACCGCGGACGAACTTGCAAAGGAAGGCGTCGGACTGGCGAGTGAAAGAGCAGAAAACGTCCCTATCTCCCTAAGAACGCTCCAAAGCGAGCTGGAGAGACGGGCTGACGCAAGCGCAAAAATCAGGTGGAGGAGTAATTCCGCAACCTGGAGAATATCAAAAATCATGTGTAAAAAGCACAACGAGAAACTCACTCACTACATGCTGCATCTTCCGCGGAAAGACTGCAGCATGTTAGTGGGTATTCTAACAGGTCACTGCCTGTCTGCTGCATATGCAGTCAAGCTGGGAATTACCGACAACGCCAAATGCCGGAAATGGGATGAATCCGAGGCAACCGAAACCTTGGAAAGCCATGCGAACTCCTTGCCTTTGCAAATAACACCTTGATATTCAAGGATCTCGAAACCTGCATAAATAGTCTCTAGGTCCTTCCAGGAATTTCCCCGGATAGCTATGGGCCATATTGGCTTATGTGTGGCCCCTCGAGGGCCGTCCGGATTAACCTAACCTAACCTAATGTAGATTTTATTTGTGCCTCCGAGATTTGATTCACAACTATTGTAAGTAATTCTTTATGTTCACGCCAGAACGGCGCGAGTTTCTGAGCGGCAGTGTAAGCGGCCAGCACTTGCTGGCTCTCGCTCCCGCTCGCTGGCTCCTCGTTTCTTCTTGGCTCCCACTCTCTTGCTACTCTCCAACCGGCAAATTTACCACTCCGCAGTCCTTGCAGCCCTTTTCATGTAGATTTATTTTTATTTATTTATTTAACAGCTAAACGAAAATTATAAATTCGCGCTTAGCTTAATGGTTAAAGCTATAGCAACTAAGGCCTTAAGCTTATTTGAGTTAGGATTTAAAGTGATTATTTACAAGATTTTGTTCTGATTCAAAGGCTTAAGTTGTAATATAATTATATAAATATAGGTATTGAGTAGAAGTTAAGGGTGGGTATGCTAATAAATTAGGTGGTACAGGTTTGTGGTTTTTTAAGGAAGTCTATTGTTTTATTTAAGTTTTTGTAGGAAGTTATTTTCTCTATTGTATTATCAAGGTGGTTCATTATTTCATTATCGTAGAGAGGGCAATCTATAAAAATGTGACAAATAGTAAGGGGTAAGTTGCAGTTGGGGCAGAGGGTTGGTGGGAATTTGTTAAGGATGTAGTTGTGGGTTAAGTTGGTGTGTCCGAGTCTGATTCTGCTGAATTTTTTAAAGTCTGTCCGTGATGTGTTTTTTGCTATCTCAGGGGTAGCTTTTTCGTGGCAGATTAATTTCCAGTAAGGGGATGCTTTTGTAAGTGTTGTGTAGTCTAGAGTTTGTAAGTTTTGACTGATGTATTTGCTTACATCTGATGGGTTGTAATTGCATTCTGTGATAAGAGGGAAGTTGTGGGTGTTTTTAGCTGTTGTGTCTGCAAGGTCATTACCTTTTATACCGCAGTGTCCGGGTATCCAAAGCAGGGTCAGTTTGTCAATTTTGTATTTGCCTACTAAGTTTCGTATTTCGCTTGTGTAATAGTTTTGGTTGTTGGTGTTGTTAATTGCTTTTAAGGAGGAGAGGGAGTCAGTGCATATAACGTATTTTCCTCTCTTTTGTTTGGCGTATATGCATGCGGCAAGGATTGCTGCAATTTCCGCTGTGAAAATGGAAGAGAATTCAGGGAGTAGTTTGTGCAGAATTATTTCATTATCGGTGGTGACGCTATATGATACGCCTTTTGGTGATTTTGAGCCGTCGGTATAAAGAAATTTACGGTTTTTCATTTGATTAACGATTTCTCTAAAATTTTGTTGATAGGCAATCGAGGTTGTGTTTGTTTTGTTGGTTGAATTTAAAGAGGTATTAGTGATTGTTTGGCTGCCAAGCCAGTGTGGTATTTTTTCTTGGTAGTTATGGGGGTCAATGTTATGTTGAGTTGGTTGCAGAGTTTAATATTGTTATAGAGGAAGGAGGGGATTTTTTGAATCTTCTTGGTTTTAGTTAGACTTTTATAAATTTTTTTCGATAGGTGAGTGTTTAGAATTTAAAATTATTTTAAAGTTTTTTTGGGTGGCGTGTAATGCTCTAAATTCCAAGGGTCTTATGTCTGTTTCAAGTAATATATTGTTTATTGGTGTTGTACGAAAAGCTGAGAAGGTATGTCGAATAGCTGTGTGGTATAAAGTTTTAATTTTGTTTAGGGAGGACTTGGGGGCATTGCCATATAAATGTATTCCATAATCGATTTTGGACATCAAGATTGCTTTTACCACATAAAGGATAGTGGTAACATTGCATTCAAACTTGTTACTGGATAGGCATTTTATTATGTTAAGTCATTTGATAGTTGTAAAGTTAAGTTTTCAATGTGATTGTTCCATTTGTATTTCTTATTAATTGTTATTCCTAGGATTTTTAAGGTGTCTACATTTTGCAGTGTTATATTAGATAGGCAGAAGGCAAAGTTGCAGTTTCTTTTCCTGCATACATGCAAATGTTTACATTTGGGGTCTGAGAGTAGTCACCATATAAGGATTTCCCTAAATAGTGGATTTAAGTTGAGATTAGTTATTTTTTTGTTAAGCTTGTATATTATAGTGTAGTCGTCTGCATAGGCAGTGAATTTACAATTCTTTTGTTTGGCTATTATTTGGTTTAATTTATGGTAGGCTATAACAAACAGGATAACCGACAAGGGTGAACCTTGGGGTATGCCGTTGTCTAAGGGTTTTGAGGTTGTAACGTCCTGTCGTCCACGGGTAGTCAGCGGGACGTCCAGGGTCTGTGCAGATATAATTATTTGGTTCAGGCGTGGTTGCTGTAAGAGACTCCGACCCCGTCCCAGAGTAGAACGCTAGAGGATTATGCCGTAAATGTATCTTAATGTTTATTTACTTAAAAGGTACAATTTTCAATAATTTCATGCCAGATCTCGATTCTGGGGTACGCCGTAGTTCCACTTCGTCCTCCTCGTCCCGAGTGCGGCTGTCCGATAGGGGGATGCCGATAGTCCCGCCAGGGTATGGGCCTTGAAAGCCACCCAATAGCGAATGCGTTCGGACTCGAAAGTCAACCACGAGAGAATGCGTTCGGACTCGAAAGTCAACCGAACCCAGTAGTTGTCGGACTCGCAA
The DNA here is from genome assembly GCA_008042735.1 of Drosophila leontia. Classification (NCBI taxonomy): domain Eukaryota; kingdom Metazoa; phylum Arthropoda; class Insecta; order Diptera; family Drosophilidae; genus Drosophila; species Drosophila leontia. Next base: position 7,460 of record VNKB01002715.1, on the reverse strand, counting down.
GTCAGCCGAGAGAATCGGACTCGAAAGTCGGCAGTGTTTTGGACTCGAAAGTCAGCAGAGAGAATCGGACTCGAAAGTCGGCCGTGTTTTTGGACTCGAAAGTCGGCAGTGTTTTGGACTTGAAAGTCAGCAGAGAGAATTGGACTCGAAAGTCGGCAGTATTTTGGACTCGGAAGTCAGCAGAGAGAATCGGACTCGAAAGTCGGCAGTATTTTGGACTCGCAAGTCAGCAGAGATCCTAACTACGATTTATAAATAGGAACCTGAGTTCCCAAAAAGTGACTTCGCTGCTAACTACTGGGGAGGTTAACTCGACCCAATCGCAGTCGGCTGCTAAGTGATTACTCCAGGGCCGTGGTCCGCTTTATATAGGCCCTGGCGAGGCTTCAGTGTGGCCAGAGTCCTGTGCGGGATTTGCCCGAATAGTGTGGCCAGTCGTTCGGTCTAGTGTGACCCTCCGCTCGCGATCAGTGGCGCGCGCGCGCATTCAATTCAAATTATCTTAATAATGTCGCCAATCAATTTCTTATGTCCCTAAGTGGTTCTATTTTATTCTATTTCTTCCTTATACGATATATTGTGCGCCTACAGGCGTCACAAGGTCGAGTATACCTTATTGGCAAGAACTGATATTTTTCTATTGGTAAGAAAGTTAAATATATATTTGGCTATTTTTGGTCCTATTTTCCAATCTTTGAGTTCGTCCATGATGCTGTGGATGCCTACCCTGTCAAAGGCTTTGGCAAAGTCTAAAGAAATGATAGAGGCATGATTTTTTGTTGACAGGGAGGAGGTTATCTGATTGTCTAGTATGGCTAGAGAATCAGAGACCGATTTTCCCTTTCTGAATCCGAATTGACGGCTGTCTAATAGCTTGCCATTTGAAGCTAGCCATCAAAGCCGTTTAGATATGATTTTATCCATGACTTTTGCTATGCATGGGTTGAGGGAGATAGGGCGATAAGACTCAATGGAGGTTTTGTCCATATTTGGCTTGGGTATAGGTATGACAGTGCTCACTTTAAACTGCTGGGGGATATGTGAGTTAAGGATGTTATTAAAAAGGTTGAGAAGTCTTTTCATTAGGTTTGGAGGTAGGTCTTTTATTATTGGATAGCTAATACGATCTCGTCCCGGAGTCGTGCCTTTAAGTTGATTAATGGAAGCTAGCATTTCGATCATGGTAATATCTTTTTCAATACTAAGGGCAATAGTAGATGGGATGTGTGAGAAGTCGTGGGTTGAATTTGATTTTTGTTGAATAAAGTTTGGGGAAAAATTTTTGTCGAGTGCTGAGTTATACCAATGGGTACTAAGTGTGTTGGCTATTTCATTATTATCAAGTATGTTTTGTGTGGGGTTATTGGGGTCAGTAAGGCAATGAATGTTGTGTCGTGTTTTTAAGCCACAGAAGCGGTTTATGTTTGACCATATTTTGATTGTGGAGGACTTTGGGCTTATTTCAGCTGTAAAGTCTTGAACAGATGTTCGTTTCCTAATTTTTATTTCCCGTTTAAGTTTGGCGTTTGCTTTTTTGTATGCAAGTATGTTTGTCATGTCAATGTTTCTGTTTAGAGTAAGCCAACATAAGTTTTTTTCGTTTTTGAGTTTTTGAAGGGTTTGGTCCCACCATGGAACAGTTTTCTTTATTTTAAAGTTATGTGATTGGGGAATGGTTTCATTGGCTGCTTGAATAATTATTTTAGTTATGTTGGCTGCTTCTTTGTTTATGTTTAAGCTGGGAGATCTTTCGTTAGATAACTTTTCGAAAATCTCTTGAAATAGGGGCCAATTTGCTAAGGGAGCTAAGGGAGAGTAAGGGTGATGCGATGGAGAGGTCTATGTGGGTGAAGGTATGGTGTGTAGAAAAGTGGGTTGGTGATCCGTTGTTAAGTGTTATTAGTGAGGATTGGTTAATCAATTTAAATATTATGTTGCCTCTAGTATTTGTTGCCTGTGAGCCCCAACTTCTATGCCAACTGTTAAAATCTCCTGTAATTAGGAAGGGTGGTTGTATACTGTCGTAGATGTTTCTGAGGTTTTGTATTTTAAAAGATATGCATTTTCAAGCTATTTCATTTTAAAATATTCTAAATCTAGCTTGAAATAAGCTAAAATTGCAACAATGAACCAGAACCACTGAATGCCGGGACTTTAAAAAGGAAACCGCGCCAGCGAAGCTTAAAGAGATTTTGCACAGGAAAAAACCAAGAAAACCCAAGTGCACAAGAACAATTTGTGTGACTAGTGTCAGCTACGATTTTGCTAGCCCCCCAGCTACGAAAAGGCCTTTCGTAGAGTTTTCTTAACACTTTTAGCTACGATTATTCAGTCTGTGTGTATCCGGGCATTTTCGCTGCGATCGTGCTGACTTTGCGTATCCGGGCATGTACGTAGAGTTTTTCAGCAGGATTAGATGCGAAGGCACTGTCCACGAGTACTCCGGACGCGTTTGCCATAATTTAAGCCACCAGTGTTATCTCCGACAATGCCGTCTGTGTATCCGGGCATTTAATTATCCGTAATAGTTTCCGTTTTTTCTTGACAGAATTAGCTAAGATCATGATATCTGTATGAATCCGGGCATTTTCGTAGAGTTTTCTTAACATTGTCAGATGAGATCTTGCCGCCTGTGCTATACCAAAATATAATTCAAAGACTACTCCAGATGTATTTTTTGCCAAAGCAGCCAGATCCTCTTTTGGTCCGCTAAATGCCTCCACGGGCATTTCCTACGCCGAAGCTCTACGAACAGGTATGCAAAGTTCACTACCCTCAAACTCAGTAAACGCTCAGCAGGCCCCAGGGCAGCCACAAAACAACTTGGAATCTATGATGGTGACCATGAAACAAAGTATGATGGAACTCATGTCATTTATGCAAACGCTTATCCAGAATCAGAATATGGTGAAACAGTTGCTTGTAGCACAACAGTTGAAATAATCAATGTCCAATCTACGTATATCCACGTGGAATGCCAACGGCGTCTCATGGCATAAACTTGAACTAACACAATTTCTAAATGTAAACCACATCGACGCCATGCTACTGGTTGAAACGCACCTCACACACAGATACAACTTTCATATAAGAGGTTGTACCTTCCACCGCACAGATCATACAGATGGTAAAGCCCATGGCAGGACCGGCATCCTTATCAGAGAACGCATCAAACACCATTTTCACCAAAGGTATGAAACAAATTACTTGCAAGCTACCATAATTACTTACAAGCGTTCATAAAAGTGCAATCAGGTAGCGGCAACCTTTGCATTGCTGCTGTCTACTGCCCACCTCGCTTTACAATCTCTGAAGGCCAATTCATGGACTTTTACAACTCTCTTGGAGATCGTTTCATAGCTGCAGGATACTACAACGCCAAGCATACGCATTGGGGATCCCGCCTCGTGACCCCCAAGGGAAGACAACTGTATAACGCTCTCATCAATGTGAGAAATAAACTGGACTACATGTTTCCTGGTAGCCCCGCATATTGGCCAGCAGACCCCAGAAACATACTTGATCTAATTGGCTTCGCGGTGACAAAAAACATCCCAGGCAACTTAATAAACGCCATGGCCCTTCCGGACCTTTCTTCAGATCATTCGGCCTGCTTCAAAGCCTAGAAACTACGGAAGAAATACAAAATACTAGAAATACAAAAAGTATGTGAGTTCCGACATTGAGCTAGCCCTTCAGCTCAATACTAAACCGGACATCGACTGTTCCACCTCCGCTCTGGAAAAGTTACTTGTGACAGCAACCAGAATCTCAACACGAACAAGCAAATTGAACAGCTTATCTAAGAAAAGAGGCGTCTGCGCAGCGACAAAGCCAGAGCCACAACTTTTGCTCAGATCTCCAGGGCGTTTTCCAGCCGAACCCTGCTGCAAATCCATTTGAATTCCGCAAATCCAATCCGAAACGTAATCTACTCCAGCATCATTGCGTCCGAAAGAGATCACGAAGGTCATCAGGAAACTGAATGAAAAAGGCACCCGGCGATGACCTAATAACTCAAAAAATGATAATTGAACCTCCGAATTGCGCTATTGAGGTCATCTGTAAAAAATTCAACGGTATCATAAGTCTCGGCCATTACCCAATTAAAAAAATGGAAAAAATCTATAATTATAATGATACCGAAGCCCGGAAAAGACCACACGATTCCGTCATCTTACCGACCAATAAGTTTACTATCATGCGTTTCGAAGTTATTTGAAAAATGCCTACTAAAGCGCATAATTCCCTATTTGGGAGATCACAGCATTATCCCAGCTCATCAATTTGGCTTCAGAGAAAAGCACGGAACTAACGAGCAAGTTATAGAATAACAGAATAACATTAGAAATTCGCACAGCCTTCGAGCATCGAGAATATTGCAGCCCGATACTTCTCGATGTTTCTCAAGCACACAAAATTAAAACACTTTTGCCGCTATACACGCATAAATTACTGGAGTCGTATCTATACAACAGAGTCTTCGCAGTGAGGTGCAACGCAACTTCATCTGGCACCTATTCAATCAAAGGTAGGCACTTGGGCCTACCCTATTTATCCTATACACAGCGGATATACCCACAAGCGACCAGCTAACATTATCCACTTTCGCCGACGCAAGAAACTTCATATAAAACCAATAGCCAGCAGCCTCCACTGGCTCATAAACGCCCATAAACAACTCTAAATTAAAGCCAATATGGACGTATGGCTCCCAGGTTTGGGGAACGCGTGCAGTACCCATCTAGACATCATACAGTGCGCCCAATCAAAAATCCTGAGAACTATCACTGTAGCACCATGGTATATTTGCAATGAAAACATTCACAAGGATATTGGCATTCTCGCAGTTAAGAATGAAATAGAAAAACAAAAAGCGCCCTACAAGGAAAATCTCTCTGCCCATCCAAATACTCTAACAGGGACTCAAGAATATATATACGTTATAGTGTCGGAAATGTCTAGAACACTGCGTTGCAAACTTGTGAGTAAAATTATATAACCCTGCAAGGGCAACTATAATTTAAATTTAGTCCCAATTAAGGAAAAAAAAACAATAAAAAAATGTATATATTAAAAAACTATTTTCAAAATAAAAAATATAAAGTTCAATTTAAGAGTCTTTATTTATAATATTTACTGCGGTTATACATAGGTACAACAAAATATATTTATATAACAATTCGTTTTAATTTACAAAAAAAAATGTTTTTATTAATATACAATTTTTTTCCAATTTTTATATCTGCAATTATAATAATTATTTTTATACTTGTCAAGGGCCCCTGCAGCAACTTACCGAGTTACATGAAGTTTATCATTGCATGTTATTCTTAATTTGTTAAATAAATACAATTTTTATACTTAAAATCCTTAGCTGTAAAATATATAAATAAATTCATAAATATTATAAAAAATAACTTTAATACCTTTAAAAAACTTTTAACATATGTGTTCACGCCAGGAGGCGTGCTCACCGAGCGTCCAAAAGCTCAAGCGCTCCCAGCTTAGCAACGCTCGCCCGCTCTCCGCTCCTCGGAATTTCCGATCGCACGAGTTTTGTTACCGCATTTCGGTTAACATTTAATTGAATTAGAACACATTTAAATGATTTTAGCTGGTATAACTTCATTTATTAAACTTTTTGTAGCTGCTTCGCTCACGTTCAACTTGGTTCTGACTCCTTTTTAGCTTTTTAATAGTGGAGAGAGCTTTAGTGATCTAGATCGAGAAGAAAAGCTCTCACTGTTGAATGTAGGCGAAGAGAGAGATAGAGCTTCGACTACATAACTTCCCCATCGCTTAAATTAGGACTATCTTGGGTTTTACAATTCGTTTGTATACATTTGTGTTAGGGAATTAATTATGGTTACATTTGGAGTCTGATATTTCTTCTTTCTTTTAATGTTGGAGCTATGTACATTATTTAAATTAAATTTTCTATATTTCGCTTCATTTTTGTGTCTTAAGGACTTATAGTTTTTTATATATCCTTCATTTCTAGTTTCTTCAAAATTTTCTCTTTTTTTATTTAAAAATGTAATGTAATGTTCCTTATATTTTAGAATATTAATTAGAATAATAATTTTTTTGTCACAATTTTCATATTCAACATTCATTGGCGTATTTTGTATTGCTGAGTGATAGCTGTTATTATAATATTCTATAGCTTTGCTAACTTTATCTTTTATTGATAGATCTTTGTTTTCAAGGTATATGATTCTTATCTTTTCGGTTAGAGTATTATGAAATCGTTTAACGTCTGCATTGCCAGTGTGACTGTTCGGTTTCACAAAATGAACTTCTATATTCTCATTTCTTAAGTATTCTTTTATATTTATACTATTAAATTCATTGTCGGTTATTAATTTTTCAAAGTTTCCTCTTTGGGACTTGTACGAGCGTATTTTTTCTATTATAGTTTGATTATTACGATCCTCAAGATTTTGAAAATCTGTCGATAAACGTTAGAAAATTACATTTAGAATTTGTATAGATATCCATATGAACAATTTTTTTATATCGTTTGGTGTTTCTGTGTATTTGAATTTTTCTTTTACTGGGTTCCTATCATATTTACATCGATTACAGATGTCACAATAGTTGATATACTTTTGAATGTAGTGTTGAAGTTTTGGGAAGTAAATATTTTTTTTAAGCTTTGGTAATTTTCATTTATGTAGAGTATTTATTATTAAAAGTATGTTTAGTTATATTATTATTAACAATGATAGAAAATGATGTTTAATTGTGAATAACTGCGACGACTTATATTACGACTTTCTGCTGCAACTTCTCACGATCGACGACTTCAAGTGTGACCAACTTCCTTCTGACGCTGCTATCTCTTGTCGCTTTTCGTTGTGGTGTTTTTGGGTTCCACAAACTCTGGCCACACTGCAAGTGTGTGCCTGCCGCTGACCAGTGTTACCACTTCTTCGTTTTCAATGTCTTTTGCGTGAAATGAGCATTTTACAAATTTTACATTTTTATTGCCTTCGAAAATTTGTATAATTTTGTTTTGAAATTTATTGTATTGATGATCGTTATATTTACTGAATATTCCTACTTTGCCTGATTCATCAAAATTTCTTCCATTCCATTTTCGAGATCATTTAAAAATAAATAAAATGGTCTTCCCACACAACATTAAAGCGCATTTAGCATCCGTTGAACAAATGCTCCATAAGGTTTTGCCGTTCCGAATTTTCCCAAATGGGCCGGCGTTAGTTCAGCATTAAAATCTAACCACGGTTTGTTTGGCGATAGTTAGGCGATAGTTCTTCGGTGCAACTCTGAAAATTTGACCAACACTACGAAAGTGTATACACACTTGGCGAGAAACAAATGAGATATGGAATTTAAAACGTGGCGCCAAAGCTACAAGCATGCCCAAAATAGATGTTGGCGTTTTTTCTGTATATTCTTGCCCCAATATGTCCCCAATTGTTACTATTTAA
>VNKB01002711.1:0-10677 GCA_008042735.1 Drosophila leontia | reverse complement strand
TATGACAAATCAAATTTGACAAACTGCCAACAGTTGTTTTGCATCTTTGCAACATTTTTCACAGCAGCCAACCCAGCGTCCTGACGGGAGGACACATGTGAAATCAACTCCGTACTTAATACAGTATAATGGTGTAGGGAAAGCCCGTAAGGAAGGGAGCTAAAAATTTACATACTCATGTTTCGCAATACGCCGTGTGACATGCAAAAATGCCACTCCGGAGTCCGGAACCCAAGTGAAAACGGTTCGAATGGGGAACCGGATCCGGATGCCAAGCGATGGGTTGGGATTGGGGCTGGGGTTGGGTTAGGATACATGCATACATGTTCCTCCACGCATGCACATTTTAATACCCTTTGATTAAAGACAATGATGCCGAAGTTCTGTTAACTCATTTGGGCTTCAGGAATTCCGGGGCTCACGTCCGACCGAAACCAAGCGAAAATTGCGGCAAACTTCGCTCTCGCACTCGAGGGAAATAGAAAGAGTTTCCCTGGCCGGGCTTAATTTCAGGGCTTATTCGAGTATGCACTCCATTTCATATATTTTAAATAAAAAGTCAGACCAAGTGTGCACTCTGTCTGACAGTCAAACCGAAGACGTATCCGGCGCAGCAGTCCGGGGAACTAGGGGTGGCCGGAGCAGCCCGAGAAGCCGGAGAACACGGAGAGCCCGGAGAAACGTGAGCTCAATCAAGCGCCGCTGAGTGAAGCAGAGAGTCCGACTGGGGAAATTTACAAGTCACACACGAGCGTTCGAAATATGGCGCATAAAAAATGGCAAAGGAAAAGCCAAGCCAAGGCATGTGGTTGCGTTTTCCCTCTCATCTTTCTTCGGCCAACGGGGGAATGAACAATTTTCGGCGAATCGGAATGGCAACAAGATGGAAAGCGGAGTAAGTCGCAGCCGTGTCTCAACTGCATTTCGCATAAAAAATTAAAAGTCGCCAGCGTAAGAAATAAGAAATATGCAATTTGCTCGATTTGTGCATGATTTCTCATTGTTTGCATAGTCAAGTGCAGTGGGAGAAATTTTGTCAAGTTTTATAAACATTTGGGAGAGATTTCGTATACCTTTGGAGGAAGATTCATCAAGGGTTTAAAGTAATAGGATGCGAATATGAATATTAAGTCAACTTTACATACTTGTATATAGTTTAGAAAATAAAGTTAACATATTTCTGAAAGATATTTACCAAAAGCCAAATGAATACCGAATTAATTTGAGTATTACATATAAAACAAGAAAGAAAGCTAATTTTGGCCAGCCAAAGTTTGTATACCCTTGCAGGTAACAATTAAAATATATCATAACTAAGCCAAAAATGCATTAATTTCGATTCGGAAAGCAGTTTTGTGTTAGTTTTTATTAATTTAAAAAAACTGCAGACCAAATTTAAAATTTTAAGCATTCAAAATTTTTGGACATTTTTGCTAATTTTAATGATGTAACCCCTTATGAAATTTCGCAAAAATGGCCAAAAAATCGATTTCTTCCGGACATGTCCAGAAAGATTCGCATGTTAATGCTGATCAAGAATATATATGGTTTATGGGGTCGGAAATGATTCCTTGACTTAGAAAAATATTATTTTGTATTATAAAATCGGATTTTTTATATTAAAAAACTTCTTGGTTTTTTTATAATTAAAAATATCATAACTTGGCCAAAAGAGCATTAATTTTAAATCGGAAAACTGCTCTGTGCAAGATTTTCTACTGTTAATAAATCTGCATACTTCATTTAAAAATTTTTGAAATTCAATTTTTTATCAAAATCAAAAATTTTAATGATGTAACCCCTTGTAAAATTTTGCAAAAATGGCCAAAAAATCGATTTCTTTCTGACATATCTAGAAAGATTCCTCTGTTTATGCTGATCAAGAATATATATGGTTTATGGGGTCGGAAACGTCTCCTTCGCTGCGTTGCAAACTTCTGACTGAAATTATAATACCCTGAAAGGATATAATGAAGGCACGTATATCTGCTGTGATCAGCATTTATTTTTATCCCCATTAATCTAATGATTACGTGCACCTCCTAATAATATCATGTAATCTTTTGTGTATAATTGGAGAGTATTTTTTTGGGCAATGTAATCCCTAGACCTCCGCCAACATATGATGAACACAACCCACTTCCGGTTGGCAGTAGACAAACCGTTATCGATACAACGCGCTCAGTCTTCCCGAAAAAAGTAGACCCCAAGGACATGGTGTCAGTTTGGCAAGTTATTGCGTTGCACATGGCCCATTCCCATTCGAATTCCCACTCTCGCCCCCATTACTATTCGGTCCTCTATTCCCAACTCATTTCCATGCCCATTTCCATTCTCGCATCCCCATTCCCAGCGCCACCTTTTTTGGTAGTTCCAGTTGCCCTGCAGCGTCTTTGACTTCTGAAGCGCTTTTTTGATTGTTGTGCTGCGATGTTCGGCTGCCGTTTGACTCTTCGCATGAATGACTTTGAGTGGAACTTGGACTGCATGTGGCTGGAAGGAATTGCCGGGATCGGAGACCTGGAGCGGGCCGAGACTGTCCCCTGCCGGTCGGGAAACTGTAGTACCTGAGCTTTGTACATTTTATATGACGACAACTTTGTCCAGTGACGGGATTCCAGACGCATGTTGCAACTTTGGTCGTTGTCGTCGTCATGTTAATGCCAAGTTTGGCTACCTAAAATCGAGTTATCTACAACCCTGTGCGTGTGCATCTGGGCTGACGTGTCACAGTAGAGCTCCCCTAACTGTGAAAGAAATAGTCAAACCTAAAAATTCCAAAGATTAGGAATAATCCACTTTTACGTATTTTTTTCCTGTGTAAACGTTTTTTTAGAACAAAATTAGGCTAAGAAGACTCTGATATCAAAATAGTTGCCAGAAAAGGCTGAGTTCAGACTGCAGAAAGTGCACTGTGTAGTTTTAGTGTGTGGAATGTGCTCTACGACAAGTAAATTAGTAATCAATATGAGGAGATTGGAGGAGCTGTTCCAGGGTCCTCTGAGAGAGGCGGCTCTCCCAGGATGCAGCGCTAATCCCATTAGCCGTTGGCTGCACATGCTCTCCCAGCACTTTGCTACCGACACGCACTTGACGTGGCTTTAATAAGCCACCGGGCTGAGAGGGCCAGGCCCGAAAAGAACCAACCCACTGGCTGAGGCACTGGAGTTTAATCAAAAAACTTGCCGGAGTCTGCTGATGGAATGCTACAGGAGCGGGCCGCATCTAAGAGCCATCTTTCAGCATCTTGTGGCACACATAAAGCACTTTGTATGCATGTCGGGCGAAGGGCCTTCCCTGGCCCCCCTCCGGCCGGCTTCCTGTTCGCCCTGTGTGTTATGAATATAAATTTATTTCCCACGTCACAACACAAACATACACAGACACGGGCACTGGCACAGAATCAAGTGGGCGGGAAGACGCCGGACTCAGACATTTCACACATCGCGCATAATAATAATAATAAACGATAACGAAATTTACTTCCTAGGAAACCGCGAGCACACAGTCCCACTCCACGGACCGCGGCGATGTGTCGGATAAGGATGGGGGATAAGGGACGCTCGTGCGGATGTGGGTGCCACAAAGCGCATCCTTCCCATTTCCGGCACGGGTCCTTGTTATGAAATTTTATGCCACACAGGCAGAGGAATAGGATAAATAGGGAAGCGCATGAATTGTGCACTCCTCGCTCATGGGTTTTAATTTCGCTAATGCAAAGAAACCGGAGCTGGGTTCCTTCCTTTTTCGAAGGTTTACGCGTGCCAAACTTGGTTGACAAAACAAATTTTTAGTGATAATCTTGAGTGCCTGAAGGTACCCATTTATAGTTATAGTCTGATAATAGATTTTGGTAATGATTAGGTATAGTGGATAAAAAACGGGCTTAACTATGGAACTGTAAACCAAAAGGAAATAAATATAAATTTACTCTGAATATATGTTCATTGCAAGTTTATTGTATCTTTAAGATATAATAGTCCAAGGTAATGATTAATTATTCCAACATATATGAATATAAATAAATAAATACCTACGAATAGAACACTATCTATCAAATATCTCAATCCACTCCAACACACTTTCCAGAGCCACTTTAAGGCACCCGTATCTTTGGTATTCAACCAAAGTCCCGGCCACATGTGTTTGCAATTTCTCTAATACTCGTGATATAAGTTTTCATTATGCGTCTGAAAGTCAAAGGAGCCGAAGGATATGTGTGTGAGCTTCGTGTCTACCAGGGAGCCGCATTACGAGAACGATGATGACGTTGACAGACCTACGCAACGCGGAGCAGACACCCGGCGAGATGGCTTAAAGATTCGCCTTTTTTTCGGTATGCGGAAGCGCCGACGAAATCGCCAGAAACTCATCTAGGAAATTGTCAAAGTGACAGCTGTGCGAAAGTATTGTGACATGTGTTTAAATGAGCTGCATTTGCGGGGCCCAGCCACAGATACAGTTACAAATAGAGACACAGATACAGATACAGATACGGGCAGGACTTGTGTAAGTCCTTAAAGCCACTGCCGACGAGTCAACTTAATTTCATTTTGCATGAACTTTTTGAATGCCAAACGCAAACATTTGTGGATCCTGACAGACGTTTAGCAAACAAACAAGCCCACCATATACACAAATGAGGGCGGACGACAGATGGATGGAGAGTCCAGGTTCCAGAGCGTCGTGTGTCCTGCATCCTCTGCCCAGTGTCCTGTGGAGCTTGCATAATTTAAACGTTGCCTGCACAAAGTTAACTATTTTTGTGGCGTGCCAATGGATTTCCCACCCCTCACCCCTCCGTCTTCTTTGTTTTTCCGTTGAGTTAGCGCCAATTTAAACAAGTTGGAAGGCCTAGTTGGCCAACCGAATTTTCCCGCCGCGCCCTCTACTCGTTTTCCCCTCCCCTGATATCTTTCCCTGTTGTGCTTTTGTTGCGAAATATCCGCCGCCAACTAAATTATCTGCATTGTTTGCATTCGCCCTTTGTTGTTACTGTGGCTGTTGTTGTTCTTGCCGTTGTGGCCACTGTTCGCGTCCTGGTTTCGCAGTAGGTCCTTAGTCTGCGAAATTCATTTAGTGTGTGGCGGCATAAATTTCATGGCTAAAATATGTTTCCCATTTGGCTTTTAGTCCGCCCTCCCTGCTTGCTCACTTTTTCATGGCTCTTGGCTAACTAGTTTATTGAAATTTCCTTTTTCGCCTTTGAGCCGCAAGTGGGTGCAATGAAATCAATTTGGCCGAAAGCGAGCTGGCATTTTAAAGTTTCTGGCACGAAAAAAGAAAATGTTGCCATCGAAGGAAATAATTTCGTTACAAAGAATGAAAGGAGAAGGATGTTAAGTTTCCTGGCTGAAGGTACACACATTCAGGTGAAAAATTCTTGTAAAAATAATTTTAATAAATATAAAAATTCAAAATTCATTTTAAAAATGCTGAAGTAGTAGTGCTAGTCTTAAAAAAAATATCTAGACAGTTTCCCCATGAGAAAAAATCTTATAAAAAAGAAGGGGAGTTCCACCATTAAAACTCCTTTCCGCTTTCTTTATCAATTATCCCTGGCCAATTTCCTGCCCGCTCGGGCCAACATCTCCGCCAGGCCAACGAGATAATCACCGCAAGGAGTCGCACATACATATGCCCGAAGGATTTCCCATTTCGTATTGCGGCCACGCCCCGCCCTTTTACGCCTCCTGTGGCGACATTTAAGCGACACAAACAAGCAGCGAAACTGACAGTTAAATGACAGTCGGGAGAGATCAAAGGGGTGAGCGGCCTAGACAGACAACAGGCTGCATAAGAATGTGCAACACCCAGAGTATCCCCGATATATCCCCCCCATCTGACGGAGGAGTCTTATCCGATATTTGTGCATTGAGTGCGCGTGGAGTGCAAAAAAAAATACGAAAGAAAGAATGAATCCCTTTTATTTGGCTGGAGTTCATTGTCTGTCTTCAGTTGCTTGTAAAATTGCATTTGTCGATTCGAAGGATATGAAGCTGAGTAAGTGGAACTGCGAAAAAGATTGCGGGATAAATGCCATATTGATTTTCCCCAGTGCCTAATTAGAAAGTAAATCTCTTTCAGTCACGTCCTTAGCGCGTCCAAAACTTTCGCTCAACTATTTTAATTGCAATCGAGTGGCTCTATTGATTTGTCTTCAAAGTTTTTCGGCTGCCTCTGTCTCCGCCTCTGAACCGCTGACAAATTGCTTGGCTGCCTGGATGTGAGGTCTCATTTGCATAATTTTACCCTTGAACGTAGCCACTGCTCATCTCGGGGCTCCAAAGTTCACCTTGAACCCAACTGCAAACATATGAAAATGGGAAAGAGACACGGCTTGGGGTTGACGAACTTCGGGAGCCATTTATCAAACGATAAACCCCTTTTGTTCTACTCAAACCTTAACCTTGTTTCGCTTTCCTTGCCCCTCTTTCAATGTCTCCTTGCGCCGCTTATCTGACCGGTTACACTTGACGTATACGTAATTTCTTGCCGCAAAATGATTAACGATTCAAGTGCCGACTCGTCTGGTCGGTGACTTCTTGACATTGAAATAGGACAAAGCATTTGTCGGCAGGACAATATACCTGTTGTTAAAAGAAGCGGAAATATTAAAAGGAAGCCCATTCGAAGTCCTTCAAATTTTTCTACAAATTATTTCCTCGAGTTTCCAAACTATTTTTTGGCCTTAGCTAAGGTGGTGAGATTAAGTTTTTCTGGGGAAAAGTTGTTAATTAAAAGTAACTTTTTGTGGCATAGGAACTAATGGAAAGTTTATTAAGGAGTTGTTGTATTCAAGGAGCATTAAAATTATTTTATTATTTTATTTTGAGACTTGATTTAATATCGATTCAGATGAATTCTCATCTCATTTTAGAGATTAAATATACCGTTCTAAATTAGCTTTTTTTTCCCCCCTTGGAAGCCCTGTGGTACATTGCCTTATTTGCAGATTGGGCTTTACCCTTTGGCTAATTTCAATCACATTCACGTAATGTGCCTGGGCCAGGCCAAATGTTTAACATACCCGTGCTGGTAACTGCAGCTTAAGCCCACAAAACAGCCACTTCACACATGCACACCCGCCGCACACTTGCCCCACCAGCACACCCTTCACACACACACACTCGAATTCAGACAAACACATTCGCATAAGATTTGCACTCAACCGCTAAGTAAGTTGGCCAGAAGCCATGCCATAGTCTATAAGCAGCGATACGTAAAGCCCAAGGAGAGGCTGCGGCTGAAATGGAACACACACGTCTACACCCACACACATACCTATACCCACCGAAGTGTGTTTTGGCCTGAATTCTGTACGAAACCGGAGCCGTAAGTAGCCTGCAGGTTGTCGGCTGCAATAAGGGAACCGGAGAGCGAACTAAACCGTAGTGGCAATGACGGCGAGAAGGATGCTAAGGATGCATGCGCTCCAGCGTGGGTGGGTGCTCCTTCGCCGCCATCCTGTTGATGCCCATTACAAATGCTCAATATTTTGCAACATTTTATTGTGTCTTCTTCGGTTTCATCGTGAGCGGCAGAAAGATGAAATTTAAAAGGAGAAAGGAAACTTGCTTAACAATTTACAAGCCCGCTGGCTGGCTACCCATGCTTTATCCTTTATGCCGCATCCTTTGGCTGGCCTCCGGCTGGGAAAAAGAATAAAGAACGGTGGCAGGCCAGGCAGGCAGGCGGTGTTGGAAAAAAGTTACCAAATTCTTTGGCGCATTCCGCAGTCCGCCGCTGCTGGCAACACTCAAAAATGTTTGCTGGCGGCCCAATAAAATCATCAGGAAATCCGCAGCCAGCCGGGCCAAAGCTATGGCCACTGCCAGGCCACTGTCTTTCAATTTCTTCCTCTCCGGCGGAAAAAATGCCTTTTGCCTTTGCCTTTGCCTTGTATTCGCAGTTTTGCTTTTTGTTTCCGTGCACTTGAAAATTTTCGCTGGGCTTTAAAAAAGTACAGACAGTCAGGGAATACGCGGAGCGAGGGTCGAAAACTTTACAGACGACGACTTTGCATTAAATTGCTCCTGGTTGCATAGTTGGAGTGTGATCGGATCCTTTGGCTTGTGCCGGAATCAAATGGAAATATTTTCAGGCCAAAGCCAAATAATAATATGCCTGGAATCTGGTCTTGAAATTCCTTTAACTCTGATCGTCTGAGGGTCCTAATTGGCTGGGATTATACTCCGCCAGCTCTCTTGGTTCTTGGACCAATTAAATTCGTCATAAGGCCAATATCCTGGCCAAGAGATTCCTGGGGGTGCAATCAAGTTGAATCCTTTTTTTCACTAAACACAGCTATAAAAAGCATTGCCCGGACTCCCCACTAGTTGAGTGTTAATGCAGGGGATTTCGAAGGGAGGCGAGTGCTGGGCAAAGCAAATCCTTGCCGAGTACGTGTGGCATTTTCAACGCTCATAAAATCACAAAGTCACGTTCCCAAGGACCAGGGAAGGGGACTCGACAGGACCTCGACTAGCCCGTGTCCATCACCTCTCCC
The DNA here is from genome assembly GCA_008042735.1 of Drosophila leontia. Taxonomy (NCBI): domain Eukaryota; kingdom Metazoa; phylum Arthropoda; class Insecta; order Diptera; family Drosophilidae; genus Drosophila; species Drosophila leontia. The sequence goes on along the minus strand of VNKB01002711.1, from coordinate 2,168 downwards.
ATCTCTGTCTCTCTCACTTAACCACTCCCCCTGGTCCTTTTCGTCCTTTTGTTTTGTAGTTGTCCTGCCGCTTGCTAGGCCAATCTAAACGTACTTCCCCTGCCAGTCTGTCCTTTATTATGACAAGCTGCGGTTTTCGGGTTTCGTTTGCGAGAGCCCTTCTCTTAAATGTCCCGGAATAAGTCAGGATATATGTATGCATATGTGTGCGTGTTTATATTTAATAGTTTGCTGTTGTTCCGCATATTTATGGGGATTTACGGGTCCATGCTTTGGCTAGTAAAGTTGGCTCGCGGCTAGTTATTGTGATTAATGCTTGGGAATATTCCTGACAATTGTTGCTCTTCGCAGAGGTTTTTTGCAGACAAGATTTGCTATTATTAAATTGTATTTATAATATTTTCGGGGTAACTTATAGGTATAAGATTGCCTTACTTTTGGACAGCAGGATAGCTAGATTATAAATTATTACATTATACAAAACTATAATATAGTATACATATGTATCCCATCATTAGCAAAAGGAACAACAGAAGTTTGAGTACCAAAAGCATTTGTCTTCTTCAATGTGTCCGTTAGTCTGAGTAAAACTAAAATCCTTATAGAGCTAAAAATTTTTTATTATTAAAAATTTTTAAATGAAAAAACTAATGTTGTAGTATAGACTGAAAACATCAAAAAAAAAATTAATGCAAATGACTTGATTTATCATATTAAAGTGACTCAAAATGAGATCCTGTTTATATTCATATAAAGACAGAGCAATTCAATTAATTGCTTTTATATATTCTCGACTAAAACAATAAAAAAATAGGAGCCAACGGATACGTCGTCCTTGTAGAAGTGTCCAGTGAATCGGACGAATCCGCGCGGCACCACTGTAGGCCACATGTTTGTGTTAATGGTTACGTTTTTTATGTAATAATGGCCCTTTTTGATTGGACACAGATCCATATGGATTGGGAAGTTCGTTGCGACACCAAACTCTCCCATTTCTTTCAAGTAGCGCCGATAGGACTTGTAAGTCTTGCAGACGGTATCCTTTCGTATTTCAAATGGGCACAACTTGTAGTTCCCGTCACCATTAACATCATTCCACATGTCGCCGACAAAGGTGTAGTGCTCATTGTCCAAATCCTCTGACAGATCAAAGGTTCCATTCAAAGTGTGTTCACGGCCCTTCAGTTTCAGTTTGCTGATGTCAAAAATGGTGGAATTTTCCGACCAGCCCAGTGATATGAAGGTCGTCTTGTAGTCTTTCTTCATCAAGAACTAACGAATTGAAAGATGGAATTGGTTAAAATATGAACTGCACTGTACTAATGGTTTTTTTTAGTAATGGAAGGATAATCCTGGCATTTATATTTTATAATAAACGAAGCCATACATCGCGTTCCTTGGCTACCAGCGCCTCGGTGATCAGCAAAAGAAGAGCAAACACACGCAATGCAACCATAATGGTCAGAGTTCGATTCAACAACAAAAGCTTAAAAAACTTGGAATAAAATACATTTTTGTCTTCAGCTTTTATAGGCCCAAAATAATGCCTGTTTTAATTTATGTCTGATAATCTGCTAATAAAATTGTAAACATGGGTCATTAAAATTAGCATGATGGCAATGTTTAACGGATAATCTGTTTATATTGTAAACAGCGGTCATTACAATTAGCTAATGCAAATAAGTTGGCACGACATGTTAGTGTTTTTATTTTATAATAATTGCTTGAAATGTTATAGCTAATTAACTGAGATCTGTGATATTTTAAATATATATTAATCTTAGCTAGTACACTTTACTTGGTAAACTTAACTTCATTTAAAAGTAATTTACGTCTCCATCGTTTTATATTTTCGCTGGTCATTGCAGTGACCCCGAGCTCAAGCTCTTTTCACAATCACCAGCCCCACCCACCATCCTCCCCCTCGTCAAACACTTTATGGCCACTCAAATCTCACGCCTTCATGATTATCGCATATATATTTCATGACTTCACACAAAAAATGTGTTGGTAACAATTTGAGCTTTTGTCTTTCGTGTTTGCGGTTGGTTTCCGTTGCCTGTTCCTTTTTCGTTCGCGGCTCTGCCCATTGTATAATTTATGCAAATTTAAATTTCGCACTTGACGGCACTCGCGGCACTTTGCCTTTGCCTTTTTCACAGTTTTTT